>ONZH01016608.1:0-131740 GCA_900303285.1 Rhinella marina
GCCACACCCTCTGCACTTTGATTGACAGGTCCAGGCAGTTTAAAACATCATCAAGTCTGGCCCTGACTTTTCCTAAAGTCAATAAAAGTGCAGAGGGTGCATTTTGAATATCTATGAAATGTATTCATTTGTTATCTGTTATTAGAAATACATGGCTGCATTCTTTCAGAAAAAAAGTGCTACAAGTGTCCTGGGGTTGTGTTTAAAGGGGATTGTCCATTAATACCAAACATAAGACATGGGCAGGTGTGACGCTGATTTTGGTTGAAAGCAGACATGCTTTTGGAATTCTGTACAACCCCTCTAATTACCTAATTAACCACATAACTCATTTTTTGCCCATAGGATTCTGTAATGTGACTATACAGTCAAATCTCTTTGAAATGGTGAATCTTACCTGGGTTAAGGATAATAATTATACGTGTGATGAAAACTCTACTGAGTTTATGGACACTGAACTTCCCAGCAAGCAATATTGGGAGTAAGTATACAAAGAGTTATAGTACTTACTGATATTTGTTCATTGGATTGACTTAAAGGGATATTCCCATATCACAAATGTAGTTTGTATAGTTAGATATAGCCATACCAATATTATTACTAATAGAATGTATTTATATAAAATGGACCATTTAGAAGATTTCTCTATTTGTATAGGCATTGTCCCACACACATCAGTCAGGTCGTTGCCCATAGTTACGACCACCGCAGCCATGTAGTAGTGGTGGCCGGCTTGCTCCTGTTCAAACCCGCTCTGCAGTAACTGCTGTATTGTGAATGCACATTGTGTGAGCATGTGGGGAGACATCTTAGGGCTGTAGCATTTTTGTCTGCACTTCCAAAACACAGAGAAACAGATCCTGTTCATCTCTACGGAGCAGGATCCGTTTATAAAGTCTGCGTTTTGGACGGATCCTGACCATCGTCTTTTGGACTGGTAGCGTCCAAAACACAGATGTGAAAGTACCCTAAGATGTGTCTGTGCATGTTCATGCATTGTGTGTTCACAATACAGCAGTTACCTCAGAGCGGGTTTGAGCAACAGCAAGCCAGCCACCACTACTACAAGGCCGCGGTGGTCGTAACTAGGGGCAACGGCCTGACTGATGTGTTTGGGACAATGGAAATACAAATAGGGAAATCTTCTAAACGGTACATTTTATATAAATACATTCTATTAGTAATAATATTGGTATGGCTATATCTAACTATACAAACTACATTTATGAGATGGGAATACCCCTTTAATTGTTCTATAAAATCAGTGATCTGAGGCTATAATTTATAGAATCCAGTGCCTTGTTCTATAGATTAGTCATATTTATTTATTAAAATAGTATGACATTAGCTGTCCCCATTGGGGCTCACAATCTAAGTTCCCTATCAATGTCTTTGGAGTGTGGGAGGAAACCCACACAAACACATGGAGAACATACAAACTCCATGCAGATGTTGTCCTAGGTCAGATTCGAACCCAGGACGCCAGTGCTAACCACTGAGCAACCCATAATTTGCAGACTGCAAAACATCCAGCGGTTCTCTGCATGAGCCCTTAGTGTGGAATTGAAGCTCAATTTCCATTCAAGAGCATGCAGGATAGCTACAAACCCAGACATCACCAATGGAAAAGAGCGGTGTTGTCTCTTATTTTTGTATTCTCATATAATCCCTATATGACTAGAGTACTGAGAGTTTAAAGGAATTATATGAGAATTAAAATAAGGGTTTGCAGAGTCAGTAATGCATTGTTTTATAGACATAATGTTGTATAGTGCATAATGTTTTTAAATTAGTAACCAAATAAATACTGCAAATAAACAGTTATAAAAATGCATCCCACAACACAAAAAAATATTTTATAACTACATTTTTTCTAATAAATACATTTTAAATAAAAGAAATAAGCTGAAAAGTAAACAAAATAAACCAATACAACCTATACTTGTGTCCCCACACTTATCTTGATCTGAACAATGACATTATGCACTCTTTTTAATGCTGAATGCTGAAAAACAAAATGATGGTCAAATCATTTTTTGTGCACTTCATGTGACTGCAGAAGATAGCTGAGAGAAGCGCTTGGCTTTCTCCATCAATCTCATATAGTTTAAGTGGTGTGATAGTGAGCAAGCTCGACTGCATAGCTTCCATGCTGACTTGTATGCTGGGATTTCAAAATTAGAAAAATACAATTTCTTTATTTTAATCATGATTTGCTGTGTCAGGCTGATAACGTATCTTATGACCTTCACAGAAAAGTGGCTCTTCGTCAATCAAGTGGGCTCGATGAAACAGGGAACGTTGTCTGGTACTTGGCCCTCTGTCTTCTCTTAGCTTGGATTATAATTGGTGCAGCTTTGTTTAAAGGCATAAAGTCTTCAGGAAAGGTAATAATCAACCCAATCATTTTACATTTGTTGTAAAATATGTTAAATGTTCATAATGAGAACATGTCCATTTGTAGAAGAGCTGTTTGTCATGTAGTACAATAATAATTTGGCTGCATCTTCCTGTAATACTATTCAGTGCTCACCCTGGAAGAGAAGAGGTAGATAAACATTTGAATAAGTGCATTCAATCTTTATATTCCAACTGGTCTTTGGATAATGTATGTTCAACATAGTAAAATTCTAAAAATTCATACTGACCAGTATGAAATTGAATTGTGATGGATAAGGAGTCAAGGATTCCTTTCCCATGGACTACTGTTTAAATACTAGCATCTTTTTAATGGTGTATTCCATTTTAATATTGATGGTCTACACTCAGAATAGATCATCAATATCAGATCACTGCGGGTCCTACAGACCACACCCTCTCTGATCAGCTGTTACAGAGTAGCTCTGACGTTGGACGTCGGTTCTAGAACTACATAGCTCCATTTATAGTATAGTGGACGGAGCTGGTAACTGCAGGACAGCTCAATGGAGATAGGCCATCCATATTAAAATATTTGAATATCTCTTTAAGTGTCAGCAGCCCTTTGCAGCCTGGCAAGGCCTTGGTTAGCAAATAGAACACATGTTGGAATGGTGGTGGGATGACACTAACACTTGACTAAAGAGTTACTAGTAACTATTAATGGGAAGAGATATGTACCATTTGGCAGTAAACTTGCTATTTTTGCTTGGTGGAGGAGAGTGGTTGAGACTGTATTAGGAAATGGCACTGGTAAGAAAATCTTTAGGCACTTCTCTGTGATTTGAACAGTTTTAAGTAACCTGCTATGTTATCAGTGGTCAGTCCTGCTGGGCTAAGTAGGAAAAGGTTTGTACATTTTTTAAGAAAAGCCTCATCCTTGCAGTACTGATTCGATTTTTGCGTAAATTGGAAAATCTGACCTTCATTTGCCTGCACAAGAGTCATATATTAATTTCCTGGAATATCAACTACAAAAGGTCATCAGTACCAAATGAATTTACAGAGAATTTGAACCAAATGAAATATGGACAAGGACACCATCTTCACCCGTATACTGGAACTTCCTTGAAGCTGATGCTCCATCCATAGTACTGTGCAGAAATGTGATATTTGGTTTGATCTCATATAATAATGGGTCTGTGTCTACCACAGTTGTCAAAAAGATTTTTCCTTTTCTTTTTCTGCAAAACTTATTCCAAAATCACGGACAGCCAATATTTTTTAAAGACATATTGGAAAACCATAATTATTCTATGTCTATTGCTCAATATACTGATAAGAACTAATGACCAGCATTTACTGTGAGTTGTAAAATGATGATAATTACCACTAAAATAGTCTAGTCATGTACCACCAGCCTCAAAAAGTCACTGACAATTCCATTTTTTTCACGGACACAGGAAAAAAGTTGTTTATGTTTACGGACTGTCCAGAAATTTCTGGATGGTTGGCAAGCTTGATCTCTACCTAGGTTCTGCTTATCTTATGAATATAAATTATGTTGAGATCAAATACAGAGTGTGAAATCTCTGTGTGCGGCAGGACAATTATCAACACAAAGCACAACCAACATTTCCGAGAGAATATAATGCTGCCTCTCCCTGTATGTGTCATGCTGTAAATGCTTTAGGCATTATTTTAACTGGCTTGTAGAGCTGGTAGCAACCTTCTCTAAGACTCATGCGCCCATGTAAACACAGACAACCTGAAATACTAGTGAACGTGGGTGTCCTTGAATTTGGTTTTCCAGAAAGTCAGTGAGTCTTCCTCTGCCAGTCAACAGGCTGTTCACCACTCATAAATACTGGTTGGGTTAGTGAGATTGTCATAAGTATCATTCTCTGTTGCATTTCTAGCTTGGGGGGAGGGATAATTTGCAGAAATAGTCCTTACTAAATATTCTTTAGTGTAGATGACTAGAGATTAGTGAATTAATTCTAAATTAACTGGATTCAATCTAATTTTTTTACAAAATTTGAGGTGGATCCATATCTGAAATTTTGCCAATTCATTTTGGATGAATATGAGAGACAAGACAGATAAAACATGAGCCCTAAGACACCTCAGAGTGTCATACACACATTTTCAGATCAATTGATGTATTCAGACCAATTGAACTGAATTGTATTCAGCAGAATCAATTTGGACCTGAATCAAATCAGTCGACTGATTTGGGGAAACCGAAGCCAAATTGAATTTTGAGCGATTTTCTCATCTCTTTAAGCTGAATGTATGCTGTCATGTTGGAATTGCCCAGGTAATACAATTTATATGGCCAATAAATATCTATATGACTATATAAGTAACTGGGGTGGTCAGTTAGCTGTCTTTGGGGAACCCCAATAATTGCTACTTGTCATTCAGGACCTTCTAATGCCTCACTCTATTACTCTCAGCAGACAGCCCTCACCTTAGAGCCACAGAGCACTTGCAGAGTGCTGCTGCCTTGCAGCCTTTCCCCACTGCTCTGACCATGATGTAGTGCAGCTAAAACAGTAGAAAAGCACAAGACACAGTGCGGAATTGTTCATAATATGGTGCCAGTCACATACCTTTTTCTTAAGCAAATTGTTCAACAAATTTTTTCTAAGCTTCTCAGTGGGGTTAGAGACACTTAAAAACATTAAAGAAGACATATTCACCTTCAAGCCTTCTGCCTCATTCCCTGAAGCACTCTTCTTCTGACTCCTATAAAGGCATAGTAAATGTTGTCTTAGCCAATCAAAGCCTGGTCACTACTGTGGCCACTCATTGGCAAACAGGACATTTCCTGTATGTCAAGATGGTAGCGGTGGCAATAGAAAGCAGCAGGACATGGGTATTGTCAGAACAGCCATGGTGGAAGTATCACTTCTTTGAAGCTCCTTAGACCTTAATGCCAAATATTTACATTATCTGGAACATTACAGTATGCAGAGAAACTAACTTTCAATAGTGCCTATACAAATGTGCAAGTCAAAGTACTGCCATAATACAAGACACCCACCTTTTCCATGGTTCTTCGTTACTTTCTACTCCTCTAACAGAAAGCTTCATGCAAGTAGCCAATCAGCAGCTACCTGAATGTTCCTATGTGTGTGCCAATATCTGCAATCAGACTTCAAAACAGGAACATTTTACTAAGGCAGGAATGGCTGTCTCATCGAATCCTGGACACTTGATTGTAATGCAGTTGGGTAGTTATGAGCTACAAGAAAAAGATGTTTTCAGGACAAAACTCTATATCTATAACTCTATATCTACATTGTATTCAATCACCTTTAAATAACCAGCTATGGTTCCTCTGCCAGGAATCAGTGGAGTCATTGCTGGTAGTCCCTTAGGTTAGAGCAGTTCTCTGCACATCAAGTGGATGGAACCACCTGCGAAGCTGTGAAGGATCCATAAGTCTTAGTGATGCAGCCTATAATAGTGTGACATCTTTATTTGAGGATTGGTAGGGGTCTACACTGATCAAGAATTAATGACATATGGTAACCATATGCCACCACTTCTAATGGCGGGGAAATCCCTATAACTAGTAGCATCTACTTTATTTCCGGACAGTCACATCATGTTTCACCTCAGTGTTAGTAATGTGCCCTATTGACTCTGAAATGAGGCATTTTAGCAGGCAGTTAAAATATTAACGTGTAAATATCATATCCACAAGTGCGTTAATCAAGATGGACTTTCATCAGCTTCCTGTAGGCTAGTGAAAGTCATTATGAATTTCAATTGTCTTCTGTAAATAGCAAATTATATGTAGTTATATTACACAAGTGGCAATTACGCATCACTGTCTTATACACCATTATCTTATACAGTATATCATAAACATTCCAGACATGGAATCCACTACTTGTAGATCACTAGGCCAAACCGAGACTGAAAAACAAGTCATTAAAAGTGCTCTATATGGTGCATTAAACTATAGGCTATTAGACCATACAAAACGTCACAGGAACAACCCCATACACTGTCTATAGTGCACATCCCACTGTAAACCAATAAAGTCATCGGACTGTTAATAATACAGGCGGCCACACATTCACCTCATGGTAAACCATTAAAATAGATGGTGTCATAAAGCACCCAGTTGTCTCCAGTGTGAAACTATATTACCTTGTAAAAAATCAATTTCTACCAAATATTAACAAATCATAGTAGTGAGGTCAATGCTCTGCAACCCCTTTAAAAACCAGAGCATTCTATCCCTAGTTACCAGATACCTTCCAGCAATTTTGCTTAACCATCTAGGGCTTTTTGATAGGATTAAATTGTACCATATATAATAGTTCTTTAGTTTTTATATTTAGAAATTTACATTAAATTACATTAAATGTGTTTTATGAATAATAATATGTAAAGACACAGGAGACAATAAAGAAGACTGAAGCTTCTCTCCAGGACTGGACCTGCTGTTGCCAGGTTGTAGGAGCAGGAGCTTTACACCCATCCTATACATTTGTGCCATTTATGGTGCATGGTCCCTAACAGGATAACGTCAGTGGGATTGCTTTGGATTATTATTGTATTTCCACACTGTATATCAACAGAGCAGCACTGGCCTTGCTGTGCAGAAAATATTATAAGAAAGATGCAACTCCCACTCTTGAGGCTATTCTAGATTGCTTTCTCAGATGAGGCCCTGAAGCTGCTCCATCCATTATATACAGTTTCAATGTATATTATATCATTGTATAATACTGTTGAGGGGGCCCTGATAATAAAATCTTTTAGTCCTCCTCCTAGGTGGGCCCCTTCTGAGTTCGGGCCCCAAAGCAACCACTTCCCCTGCTTCCCCTATAGCTACGCCCCTGTATTATCTTGTTACATGTATCTCCCATATGACATACTGTATTAGAAGCTTGAATTGTCTATTATATAGACAAATAAGTCTTGATGTCACACTGTAAAGAATTGATGTAATCAGCTCCATAAAATTAGCCATATACGCCACTTGCAATATTCCAAACTTTAAATCTCCATATCACTAAAAACATTTTTGAAAATACTTTGTTTTTATATAATTGGTTCCATTCAAAGATGTTTTCTTCTTCATTCATACAGAAAGCTAAATTAAAACGTCTGCTGTGTTCTTGTTATCAGAGAGCAGTGCACTGTAGAAGATCAGAAGACAATTACACAGAGCTAAGCTTTTAAGTCTCATGAAATCCTGACAAAGGACAATAGGCTTTGTACAGATTTTCAGTAGGAATTGGCAGAATGTTATTTTATGACTTTTTAATAGCATTGTTTTTTTTTTTTTTGCATCTTCATGCTTAATCTGACAGGTTGTATACTTCACTGCCATTTTTCCGTACGTGGTCTTGCTGATTCTTTTGATCAGAGGAGCTACACTGGAAGGGGCCTACGAAGGGATCAGCTATTATATTGGAACCCAGTCAGATATTTCAAAACTTTCAAATGCAGAAGTAAGTTTCTTTAATGGTTCTTCAGGTTTTTTTTAAAGAATTTTTCTTAGTAATTCATTGCTCGATTAGTTCAGGGATTGCATACATCTGTTTGACATTTTTGACACTTGTTCTTTTTTATAGCAATGTATAATATTCTGACAATGTATTTCTCAATTTAATAAATATGAAATAAGTGTATGAATGATAGGGAATTGATTCTTTTCTATGAGTAAAGGGTCACTAGGGGCTTCGATCACATCTCCATTTGGAGCCTCAGGTCCAGATCCCATCAAATAAGTCATCAAAATAGTGCAGTGAGCTATTTTCAGGGGCGGATTGGCCATTGACCTTACAGGGAAATTTCCCGGTGGGCCAATGCACAGGGGGCCGCCTGAGCCCTCCTCATGGCCACCCAGTGGAAGTTTTTGGAGATGTATTTTGTTTTGCTGGCAGCAGACTTTTGTGATGAACTGTGGTATTTGGCTCTGTTGGGATGGCATAATGTGCCACAATATTTTATTGCTGGCCCTGTCTACTTGTAATGGCCCTGCCTTCCATCAATTTGGATCCAACTACAAAACAGGACCACTTTTAGTATTTTTTTCCATCACCACTTTAAGTTCCCAATCCATCCCTGGCTGTTTTCTTTGATAAGATACCAGGCTCCCTGATGAAAACCAGCAGAAAACTTTCTGGAGGTCCCAGCACATCTGTGCATTACAGCAATGATCATGCAGTACTTCATTTCTCCTGTGGGAGTGCTGTAGGGGAATTAATTAGTTGCTGTCTGTTCCCTATAATGATTGATGGGTTTATATTCGATCAGCTTATTTTAAGAAAACCCTTTTAATAAAATGATTGTAAAAAGTGGAAAACCCCTTAGCGACAGAATGCAGATTATTTGAAATATCCCTGCAATAAAATCAAAACAAACTATAACTGCAATTTTAAGTGTTGACATTGTGTGGGTTATACATTATGTTATTCACTTTGGGCTTTTATTCTGTATTTCAAAGTCTAAAGAGTCTGTCCTTATTATGTCAAACTCCATGTTCAGAACGCTGGTGATAATGTCTGCGTCTTGCTTGTGGATCATTCTAGGTTTGGAAGGACGCGGCCACACAGATTTTCTTCTCTCTGTCCACAGCATGGGGTGGTCTAGTGGCACTTTCATCTTACAACAAGTTCCACAATAACTGCTTTGGAGATGCCATCATGGTGTGCGTCACCAACTGCCTCACCAGTGTGTTTGCTGGCTTTGCCATCTTCTCTATATTGGGGCACATGGCATTCAAAGCTGAGAAAGAAGTAAAGGATGTAGTAGACTCAGGTGAGGTGAAATGATATTATGACTATATTACCCATTAAGACCTGTATGTCAGTGTATTAAAGGGGTTGTTTCATTGACAACCCTTTTCTATATGCCTTAATAGGACGTTTTAGAAATAGGTTACCCAATGATAACCTACACCTATGAGCTGTCTGTCCATTAGGTCTCGTGCACATGACCATATTTTTCATTTGTGTGCTATGCATATTTTTGCAGATAGTATACTGGCCCATTTATTTCTATGCAACCATATTTTTTTGCACATCCTTGTGGCCATTCCACAAATTATAGAACATGTCCTTTTCCGACCTGCATTGAGATGAGAGTAGTCATTTCTATTGATGGGAGTGAGAAAAATTAGGAGTTTACATGGAAGATATCCATATTTTGTGGATTTGTGGTTTGCACGAAGCCTTAATTTTGTACACAGCCACTTACTTCAATTTTCGCATGTAATACTAGATTTCTCCTGTAGTGGCCACTGCAGCAGAAATGGTAAGTTTCCCAAAATCAGCAGGTGAAATAGTATGTGAGGCCCTCATATAAAATGGATTTCTGTGATGTGACATTGCCTTTAAAGGCTATATACACCTTTGGGGGCATTTTTATTAATATTGCATTGTACTTATGTTTAGTTAAAACATTTTTTAACTGGTCTTAAAAAAATTAAATATTAAATATATGGAGCCTTTTTTTCTGTACATAGCTGAAATGTTCTAGAAGCAGCCTTTGGATTTTCTTTTTTTTTCCAACAGTTGGCGAGCTGATGGGCTCCTTATCTCTGCTCTCTGACATTATAAACACTCATTATATCCCAATCCTTATCTTACTGATACGAATGTGGCTTAAAAAAGTGTTTATGACCTCTCAGTTTAGAGATAAGGTTTCTAACAGCAGAGACTTGCCGCTACTTACCCAATCGCCGGCGTCTCGCTGGGCCTTTAGATGCCGTGATCACATCTAGTTGCGTCTTTACCCAGAAAGGTGTACAGACACCCCGTGTGGCCAATCTATTATCTAAATAACAATAAATATAGACATGATGGGTATCACCGTGACCAAAAACACCCGTACTTTTAAAATATAAAAAAAATTCCAATACGACGAATTGTGTGTCGGAAAAAAGCGTCCAAATGGCGATTCACCGTTTTGTGTCGCTTTTTTTTCTAAAAAAATTAAATAAACAGTGATCAAAAAGTCATACACACCCCAGAATGGTATCAATAAAAACTTCAGATCACCCCGCAAAAAATTAGCCCCCATACAGCTCCGTACACATAAATACCAAAAAGTTATAGGGGTCAAGATATGACAAGGAAAAAAAAAAAGGGCAACATTCTAATTATTTTATCACTATCAAAACGCAGGAAAAACTATACATATTAGGTATTGCCGGATTCGTACTGACCAGTAGAATGAAAGTAACTGGTCAGTTTTAATGAACATCGAACGCTGTAAATAAGAAACCCATAGAACTGTAGCAGAATAGCGTTTTCTTTGCAATTTCACCCGATTTGGAATTTTTTTCCCGCTTCCAACCACAGCATATGCAATATTAAATGGTGGCAACTTGTCCTGCAAAAAACAAGCTCTCATACAGCTATGTGAACAGAAAAATAAAACAGTTATGGCTGTTTGAAGGCAGGGAGCGCAAAACGAAAATGCATAACCGAAAAAACCTCCGGTACTGAAAGGGTTAACTAGATATATCCTTTAGAGGTATTACACAACATACAATATATGGTTTTCAGGAAGGCTCCATGGAAGAACCTCAATAATATCTCACTAAACTTCTGGGAAGACTTGAAGCCTCCTCATAATATTTTATGTGGCTATTGAATTCTTGATTACCAATGATGTGAGACTGGATAGTCACTATGATAGTAAAATGTGTGTCTTTCCCTTTTTCTAGGATTTGCTCTTGCATTTATTGCATACCCTGAAGCTTTGTCTCAGCTACCTGTGGCTCCACTATGGTCCATTCTCTTCTTTTTTATGCTCTTAACCTTAGGGCTTGATTCCCAGTTTGCCTCAGTAGGTGAGTACAGTTGTAATGTGTTTTTTTTATTATTATATGAACTTTACTTAAGTTTCAACGATTTAGACATATAACACAATGTATACATGATCCAATAATACAAAGACAGATGTATAGTTGGTAGATAGAAAGACTTCATGTACTGAGGTACATAAAGTTTCAATGGCTTTGTTTTATGGAACTCTAGGCACTCCATGTAGCACTGTATGGTGCCTTTCTTCAGTTCTAGGGTAGCATACATCTGCAATATTATATCTAGTTAGGGTCTAGCTATAGTAGGTGCAGTGGTAGCAGTCACTACCGGGCCCAGCAGCCTCAGGAGGCCTAAAGACCCTTGTGCCACATAAGAAGACACTGGTATTATAGAAAGTGCATGCAGGTCAAGTTAAACCTCTGGCTGGAGGGAAGGGGTTAGGTCAAGAATTTGATATGGAGGTGGCACGTTTTTTTGCCTCTGGAAGCACGAAGGCCATGTGCTTCTCTGCCTCTGGCCACAAAGCACTGAGGGAAGGGGGGCTCAAGCTGAACTCTTGCACCACGGCCCATGAGTCTTTAGGTATGCCCCTGTATCTAGTTGAATACATGACTTAAAGGAATAAAGTATTCATGATCTATCCTCAGGAAAGGCCTCAATATCTGATCAGTGAGGGGTCTGCATGCCTTCAGTGCCACCAATCAGCTGTTTGAAGAGGTAGCAGTGCTCCTCATTTTCCTAGGTCAGTGACATCACGTTCATCAATCACATGGTCTATGTGCAGCTTAGTCCCATTCAAGTGAGTGGTCTTGTTCTACAATATCAAGTACAGCCACTTTATAATGAAAGGTGTTGTGCTTGGTGTGCTGCAAGGAGGCCACAGCGCTCACAGGCTCTTCAAACTGCTCGTAGGCAGGAGTGCCAAGAGTTAGACCCCCACCGATCAGGGACTGATGGCATATCCTGACGATAGGTCATCAATATTGTACTCCTGGAAACCCCTTTAAAGCATCTGAGACCCAATGTATAATCCTGGTGACTTCTTATGTGGAAGAGACCTTTAGACCGCCCTCAGACACCAGGACATAAGCATGACTGTTACCTCTGTACCCCTTATAGGGCTGTATGGGCCTGGAGATTTATATAGGTGCTATAAACTTGAAATAATGTTACTAACTGAATCTTGACAAGAGACTTTTACATGCAAAGTTTACCACTCCTGACACTGGTAGACGATTACTACAGCTAGGAATGAGGGAAATAGGATCATTTTATGGAACAACATCACTTGACATATGTGCTAAGTTGCAGGCACTAGTTAATGGGTTTATTTTGTGTGTATGTATATATATATATATATATATATATATATATATACTAGCTGAAGGACCCGGCTTCGCCCGGGTGTATTTAATTTATTTCATTTACTGTTTCTGTGTGTTAAAAGTATCGAGAGTGACCTCTACAGTGCCCGCCCCTTTAAAAGTTACCTCTATAGCAGCCCGCCCCTTTAAAAGTGATCTCTACAGCGGCCAGCCCCTTTAACAGTGACCTCTACAGCGGCCCATCCCTGTAACAGTGACCTCTACAGCAGCCCGCCCCTTTAACAGTGACCTCTACAGCAGCCCACCCCTTTAACAGTGACCTCTACAGCTGCCCGCCCCTTTAACAGTGAACTCTACAGCAGCCCGCCCCTTTAACAGTGACCTCTACAGCAGCCCGACCCTTTAATAGTGACCTCTACAGCGGCCCGCCCCTTTAAGAGTGACCTCTACAGCAGCCTGCCCCTTTAACAGTGACCTCCACAGCAGACTGCCCCAATAACACTGACCTCTACAGCTGCCCGCCCCTTTAACAGTGACCTCTACAGCTGACCGCCCCTTTAACAGTCACCTCTACCGCAGCCTGCCCCTTTAACAGTGACCTTTACAGCAGCCCGCCCCTTTAACTGTGACCTCCACAGCAGCTAAAGTGGCCACTGTCTTCACCCCAGAAATCCAGACCTCACCGGCCATTCCCCCAAACGTGAAACAGCGCCCCCAGTTCCCATGAAGACACGCCACTAAACATGAGGCTACACACCCCTGGCTCCGTGAAGGCACGGAGGAGAAGCTGTCTGAGTGTGAGCTGAGAGTGGACATTCCTGTGTCTGTCCAGTCACTGCGTCGAACAGAGAACAGGTAGCCAGAAAACTGGACTGTCCAGCCTAAAGCCGGACATCTGGCCACCCTAACATCAGCTTGCCCCTAGAGTGGCCAGAGGTCTTGTTTTAGGCTGGACAGTCTGGCTTTCAGACTCTCTGTCCTCTGTCATGCGCAGGGCCTGGATGGACACAGGGATGTCCTTTTGAACAGCTCACTCTCAGCAGCAGCACTGTGCAGTCTGAGCAATGAGCTGCAGGGAGAAAGTCACCCTCCCCCCACCCCTGCAGCTGAAAGAAGGTGATTTTTACCTATATTTTTAATCCTGGTCAAATGCGACATGGAAGGGGCATGGCCTGACTGAGTCAGGGGCGTGACTTAGTGGGATCTGGGGGTGGGGCTTTTAAGTCCTTCTTTTTTCACATTGGCCTGAATTACAGGTCGATGCCATAGTAATTTAGGAGGAAGGTGGGTAGCAGTGGAAGAATCCATCTTTTATTACTACTGAACAGTAAATATGTGAAATATACATTATATGAGGTAATGATTGATGATGAATTAGTCTAAAACATAAGTTATATTTATGGTAACCGAAATACCCCTTTACCATTGTCATCCAGAGTGCTCTGCCTCATTACTGCAGACCTACAGCAGTGAGCTGGCTAGGTTGTCATAGAAACCTGGTGTGTGGAGATTGCCAGTGAGCAATTGGCTCATAAGGGTCATGTGACCAGGCTACTATTGGTTAATGCATTTTTTGGGAACATCTCAGGAACGGTACGTCCTGGAGAGCTGAAAACTGTTCTAAAACCTTCCCGGACACCTGATGTACATGTGTGCCAGATATTGCGATTGTAGCTGCAGCGGTGCGGATTCCTTTAGCGGACATACACACACACACACACACACACAGCTTTATATATTATATATATATATATATATATATATATATATATACAGATGGACAGATATATGTATAAACGGATGGACAGATATATGTGTGTATATATATATATATATATATATATATATATATATACAATTTAGCAATTTTCATTTTGTTTATTTATTATTCTTTTTTTTTTTTATTCTATAGTGCAGGGAAGATTCTCCTCTATGACTTCCCTGCCTTTATTTTCTACAGATCATTGTAACAACTATCTGTATATGTGTGTTTTAAATAAATCGTTGCTTCAATTAGCAGAACAAGTAATTAGAATATGCAAATAGGTTCCCGTCAGTGCATCCTTCTTCCTTTACTCTGCTCGTTAAGCCCCTCCTATCTCTCCTCTATTCCGGCACAAGTACGTCATCTCGTTCCTACCCAGGAGAAAAGAAGTGTTCTCTCCACTTGTTGAAATTGTGGCACCCTCGGTGGTCAGAACAACTCATTTGCGTGTGTGTTCAAGCTACTTTTTCTTCTAATTGAGGCAATGATTTAACTGAAGAATCACAACAATTTAAGTGTCTCTGCAAGTATAGAAGAAGAATAGAAGAATAATGAAATTTATTGGATGCCCCTCCCTTGTGATTTAAAAATACTAGTTTGTCATGCTCTGGGAAATAGTCGAGTGACGATAATTAGGGATGTGACACAACACGCATTTTCTATAATCATCTGTGAATTATTCACTGTAACAGGTGCAGCCTCAATGTATGATGTAATGTATGCCAACATGGTGTGCCAAAGGGTGGGGCCATAATGAGACAGCCCCAGGCACTTGTCCCAGACTGAAAACTTTCTGCAAGACAATGAAGGGAATTAATAAAAAATGTACATTTATTACATCAAATCAATTATTTCAGTTATCGATGAAATATAGTACAAGTTATTTCTAAAATTACTAGAATTCTCCATTTTTGGATGATTCATATTTTTACAAAAAACATTTTTGAAGGGCTATAGAGAATAATGGATGAATAATTAAAAATATAGCAAAATGATTTGTATAGTATTCCCTATATATCTTTGTAGGGTCAGTATGGACCATCCAGAGACCAGTGGGTTCTATGGTCAGCCCAGGTTCTGACTAAGGGGCCATCAAGTTCCAACATTTGGAGCTGAGTGTTGGAGACAATCACTTACCAGCAACCTTGGTTCCTTGATATTGATATGTCTTGCATGTGCAATGATAACAAGAAAGTTTAAGATGGAATTTAAATTTGATGTGCACATGTTTTGAACAAAAGAAGGGTCAGCCATAAGGATTATCATCTCTGGTGGGCCCAAAGAACTGCAGTTGACACTGCAATTGTGTCATTGTAAAGTAAAGGAAAACATAGTTGCCAACAGTCCCAAGTTTGTAGGGACTGTCCCAAATTTTCAGAGACAGTCCCAGCAAATTTTAGCTGTACTGGATTGGAAATGGGTGGGGCTTATCTATCCCACCTGTAGGTAGACAGTCCCAGCATGTGTGGCCATTCCCAGGGCTGGACTTACATGCCCTGAACTGTTGTGTTGATAAGTATGGGAAGGGGGCTCTAGAGAAGACTTTTCAAACTGTTATCATCAGGCATCTCCCCAGCAGAGTACACTACAATACAAATTTATGGCTATAGCCATACATGAAAGTTTGTTAGAACCTCAATATTACCCTGAGAAAACTCAATATTTGAAGGGAGAATACAATACAGCACATTGTAAAGCAACTGCCATCCACTCCGCCAAAAGAGAGCTTCCAAATACAAGATTGTTTGCTTCTAATTAAGTTCATTAAATATAATCTTTATAAGAATTCCAGTTCAGCCGGGCATGTCGAGGTTGTGTTTTCCCTGAGCTTCGCTCACATTGTCTTTTTGTATAATATTGGCAAGAGAATAGGTCCTCATGTATAAAAACTGGAGCAGATTGGAACTAGAGGTGCTGCCCATTGCAAGCAATAACATGTAGAGAGGTATTCCGGCTACAAAAAGCTATCCCCTGTCCACTGGCACTGTCTCCAGTCATAACATAGAGATGAACGGAGTGGCATTGCACACGCTTGTCCACTGCTCCAGTCCTACAGGAAACACAGGACATGTGATCAGAGGGAGTCTCAGAGGTTGGGCCCCACAGATCTAACAATCTCTGTCTAATGGATAATGGATAAATTGTTTTTACTGGAATATCATCTTGAAGTGGTTGTCTCACTTCAGGAAATGGCATTTACCATGTAGGGAAAGTTAATACAAGGCACTTACTAATGTATTGTTAGTGTCCATTTTTCTTTGCTCGCTGGATTCATTTTTCCATCACATTATACACTGCTCGTTTTCATGGTTATGACCACCCAATCCATCAGCAGTGGCCGTGCTTGCACACTATAGAAAGAAGCACCAGCTTATGTGAGCTCCCACGGCCACCAGAGAGGCAAACACTTTTTCCTATAGTGTACAAACACGACCACCATTGCTAGTTAGCAGAGGTGGTCTGTAAACATGGAAACAAGCAGTGTATAATGTGATGGAAAAATGAATCCAGCAAACAAACGAAGCAATATGGACAATCACAATACATTAGTAAGTGTCTTGTATTAACTTTCTCTACATGATAAATGCTATTTGCTGAAGTGAGACAACCCCTTTAAGTAAAGGAGGATGATTAAACTGATGATTTTTTTCCATTAACAGAAACAATAACCACCACCATTCATGATGCGTACCCAAAAGTGATGAAGAAAATGAGGGGAGTTATCACCGTTGGTGCCTGTATCATGTTTTTCTTGCTTGGAATTGTGTGTGTCACTGAGGTATGGTCTTCATTTATAGAATTATACATGCCTGCCATGTCAAGGGGGTAGCCTGATTTAGTAAACTTATAAAGGGTGGGAAAGTCCCACCAAAGACTGTCATCAATAGGCCAGAGCATAGGGACACTGCCAAGAGAGTCTTCTACTTTGTAAAACCTGCCATATCTGTGCATCACAGGGCCAGACCACTGATTTCAATGGGCATCGTGCAACGTCTAATTTCTCCAAAGATATGAAATATATACAGCTAATATTCATGCATGACTGCTGAGGATCCCTGCAGTGGGATACCATATGTTCACTTTTTGGGAGCTTTGTTCTTAAATGAGACTTTCCAAAGAGTGCTGCCCCTTTTAAAAGGAGTTCATTCTTTTTTAGGCTACTTTCACATCTGCGCTTTCCCTTTCCGCTATTGAGATCCGTCATAGGATCTCAATAGCGGGGGAAAACACTTCCGTTTTCTCCCCATTCATTGTCAATGGGAACAAAACTGAACTGAAGGCAACAGAGTCACCAGAATGCATTCCGTTCCGTTTGGTTGCGTCCTCATCGGGGACAGAATAACATTGCAAGAAAACTGATCTGTTCCCCATTGACTTACAATGGTTTTACAGACGGATCCGTCTTGGCCATTTTAAAGATAATCCAACCGTCTTCGTACAAAACGGATCCAGATGGTTGTATTATCATGATGGAAAAGTTTTTGCTGATCCATGACGGATCCAGCAAAAACGCTGATGTGAAAGTAGCCTTAAAAAGTTCATACACATTTATAATAAAAATTGCTATACATCGTTTTTGCTGATGAAAATAGGGTAGGGATGAATAAAGCATCGGGAACAAGACATTCGGATACAGAATGTTATTGCACAACATTGAAATTCCTCATTATAGAGTGACAACTAGTGGTGAGAAATGTATTACAGCAGGATTAAGATAAGGTAGTGCTCTAAAACTGGAAATATTTTTATGTCATTGTCATGATTTTTTTTCCTTATGATGTCTACCAATACCATATGTATATATAGCCTTATTTTTATAAATTTTTTTTATTAAATTGATGTTACATTTTTCAGGCAGGAATATACTGGGTGGATCTGATTGACTATTTCTGTGCCGGCTGGGGAATACTTATTGCTGCCATTCTAGAATTGGTTGGAATCTGCTGGATTTATGGTAGGTATATCTGAAAGCTAGTCAAATGACTGTTCAGGTGCAGTGACACAACTAAGTAACTTAGGCTACTTTCACACTAGCGTTTTTAAATTCCGGTATTGAGTTCCGTCATAGGGGCTCAATACTGGAAAAAAAACGCTTCAGTTTTGTCCCCATTCATTGTCAATTGGGACAAAACTGAACTGAAGACAACGGAATGCTCCTGAAAGCATTCTGTTCCGTCTTCAGACCGGAGAACAACCCACAGCTTGCTGCGGTTTTCTCTCTGGTCCAGGCATCCACACCGGAGACGGATCCGGAATGACCCCCAATGCAAGTCAATGGGGACGGATCCGTTTGGTGTGACACACCAGTAATCCGGATCTGTCCTCCATTGTCTTGCAATGGGGGGTCATTCCGGATCCGGCTACACATATACAGAGATACATACAGACATACATACATACTCACACATACACACAAACACATACTTACATACTCCAGCCAGGGACGCCGGCAGCATGTCTTCACGCGCCTCCTGCGCGCAGCCTATGACGTTTCCCCACTGCGCCCAGCAGAGGGCACTGTGGGGAATCGTCATCACTGCGCACAGGAGGCGCGTGAAGATGTGCTGCCGGCGTCCCTGGCTGGAGTATGTAAGTATGTATGTGTTTGTGTGTATGTGTGTGTATGTATGTGTGTGTATGTTCTCTGTGTCTTGTCCCAATGTCTGTGTCTACATGTGTGGGGCCGGACCGCTGCTCCGGCTCCACACATGTATCAGCGGCAGTACGGATCCGTCGGCACCCTTTAGGTGCCGGATCCATGCTGCCGCTAGTGTGAAAGAGGCCTAATTGCTGTTACTCTGGTCAATACACAGTTGCACAGAGTATTTTAGGAGCATTCTGAATATGTGGAATTTAAAACACAGAGATTTATTTTATTTTTTTGTAGTGATGACATGCAAAACCATATCTTTGGCTTGTGAGATTAGTCTGTAACTGATGGTAATTTTACTGCTGCTTGTCACGTAAGAAATAAGATAAGAATCATGGACAGTTCTTTTTTATTTTTTTTTCATGTCAAGGTGGTAACCGTTTTATTGAAGACATTGAAATGATGATTGGAAAGAAAAGTTGGCCCTTCTGGCTCTGGTGGAGAGCTTGCTGGTTCTTTATCACTCCTGTTCTGCTGACTGTAAGTCTGAATATTACAAAAGTTTATGCATATAATGTATAGAGATAGTTGAATAGATAGATATGACATAGATAGATAGATAGATAGATAGATAGATAGATAGATAGATAGATAGATAGATAGATAGATAGATTTACTGACTGATAGATAGATTTACTGATAGATAATGAGACTGATAGACTGATAGATATATCACTGCTTGAGAAAAGTCCCAGTAAGAGGACTGAAATGTCACACTGGTGAATAAAGGACACCTACTTTGAAACACATCTGTGGGAGTGCCGTGGAATTATTATTTTTTAGATAGATAGATAGACATTTATATCTGTCCTCTTAGCTCCTTTCTTTTCCATTCACAGGCCATTCTGATCTGGTCCCTGGTCACATTCTCTTCTCCAAAGCATGGCAATGTTGAATATCCAACCTGGGGAGTTGCCCTGGGATGGTGCATGATAATTTTCTGCATCATTTGGATACCCATACTGGCTGTAATAAAAATGTGTAAATCTGAAGGAACACTTTGGCAAGTAAGTAATTACAGAAGTCAAGAAACAAAGATTATCTTAAGATGTACATATGTTTTTCTGGTTACAAGCAATGTGTTATTGTATCTGAGCTAAAGTTGCATTTGACACCTCTCATCTTAACATAATAATGATAATCGTTTTAATGATGATCATTGTTTTAGGCAACTTTCATACTAGTGGCAGGGGTGTCCGGCAGGCTGTTCCGGCAGGTGAACATCCTGCCGGATCCGTGTTGCCGCTAGTATATGTGTGTGGCCGGAACTACACTCCATCCCCATTTACTATAATGAGGACGGGCCAGAGTTCTGGCCGCAGCACGGCAAACATGCCGAGAGGCGGCCGGACTAAAACTATGACATATCATTATAGTGAATGGGGACGGAGCGTAGTTCCGGCCGCACACATGCACTAGTGGCAGCACAGATCCGGCAGGCTGTTCACCTGCCGGAACAGCCTGCCGGACACCCCTGCCGCTAGTGTGAAGGTAGCCTTACAAGACACTAACAAAAGATTTAATTGACAAATACAGCACTGCTACATCTGCACCTGAGGTTACTGCAGCTGAGCTCTTATTCACTACAGTGGTAGCTGAGATGCAGTAACACAGAATGACCACTGCACTTTAAACAGCGCTGTTCTTCCTGTTCCATTCAAGCTGCCAGTTCCAGTGCCAAAGACTGTAGGGAACGGTTGATCCATGTGAGTGCAGAGTGTTGGACCATCACCATTTGGATATTGATATCCTGAGGATAGGTCATCAGTATCAGGAGGCTGGAAAACCCCTTTAAGCTTTTGCATGCAACCAGGGTCCCACAAAGGCAGACTGACAGCAGATTGAGATTACCCTGAAAATCCATGGCACACACTCTGAATCTCATGGACCAGTAGGCACCAATACTGCATACCTTGCTTTTATTTTCTCATGGATTAATACAGAATCGCCACAGAGAGCAAGACAAAAAAAAATGTGTCCATTGGATAATAAGAATTAGTGTCTGAAGTATCTGAAGTGGACTTTAATCCGAATTTCAGGGAAAATTTGACTTGCAAAGCCGAATTTCCTCATGCTTTATGGTGACTAATCAATTTTCCCTGAAATGGTGTGTGGGGGTTAAATCAAATTCACCTCATCCATTTTATTGCATAGAGGCTGCAGTGGCCATCTTTATTGAAGATCCAGTGTGAAATTGCACGCACAGTGACGTATGACGTTACCGAGCCGAGGGCGCGTCATCAAGCATTGCGCAGGATTTCGCTCTGGATGTTCAATCAAGATGGCTGCAGCAGCCTCTTCGCAATGGATAAGGTGAGTATTGTTTTCCCCTCACCGGATTAATTCCCGAAAGCCACAATGTGCATCTCAGATGCTGGAATCAGCAATGAACACGGCATCTGAGAGGTTCAATGACGGAGTGGCGCAATCACCGTTCCCCATCATTGCATCCGCTAATTACAAAGAAATGCGCTTTGTGCAGGGGCGGACTGGGAACTTAAAGTGGCCCTGGAAAAAATATTAAAAGTGGCACCATTTTGTAGTTGGGTCCAAATTGATGGAAGATAGGACCAGCAATACCATATAGTGGCACATCATACCAGCCCAACAGAGCTAAATACCACAGTCCATCACAAAATACTGCCAGCAGCACAAAATACATCTCCAAAAACTTCCACTGGCAAGCTGGGAGGAGAGCCCAGGAAGCCCCCTGGGCATCAGCCTACCGGGAAATTTCCCTGTAAGGTCTATGGCCAATCCGCCCCTGGCTTTGTGATGAAGAAATTGTTCATATACCACATTTTCTTGTAAAATTCGGCAAAGCAGCCAAATCAAATTTTCAAGAACTTAGCTCATCTCTAATAAGAATGATAAAAGAATACAACAGTATGAGTCTGCAGTAATCATGAGGAGAACGCTTCCTCGCCTCTCCCCTCTGTGCCTGCACCTATAGACAGATGTCTGCCAAACACCACCACGCAGGTGCTCCTCTCATGATTACAACATACTTAAAACTATAAGGGTACGGTCACACGGTCAAGTTTCTGCATGAGGTTTTGGAGGCCAAAATCAGGAGTGGATCATAAGAGCAGAGAAAGTGTAAAGGATAGAACCTTTTGTTTAAATCATGTTTTTATGTTTAACATTTTGTAAAGAATTTTAGTTGATGTTATTTTTAATTTTCCATGTCAACATCTATATCTAGACATCAACCATTTCTGCAGGTTTCACACTGGCCACTAAGCCTAATAATAGGCGCCACTTCTTTGTCTGTCCAGATTTGCAGTTATCTGCCTATTTGTCATTCTAATTATGCCTGTAATGATATTACCTCTGTATAGATAAGACAGGATCCAACAATCACAGTAGGTGATTGTCACAGCGTATCTATTCTGTCCTTGTACAATGACCTCTGCACAGGTCACAGAGCATGCCTAGAAAACTCTCCTATAGAAGTCAATGAGATCCCCTCCTGATCACTGTGTCTATGGCCAATGTGGCTGCCATAAAGCTATTTTTTAAATGCCTTTTAAATACTGTTAAGAACAGCTCAGGCAAGATGACCGCCCCCATAATAATGTTCAGAAGAAAAAAAAAAGATTAGAAAAAAAGGAGATGTGCTGCTATCTGGTTTTAACTGGCAGATAATTTTTTGGGTGACACATTTCCTTTAAGCGTAAGCCATGCACTTTATCATCAAGTAATGTCTCAATTTCTCAACAGCGTTTTCGAAGACTTTGCTCTCCAACTGCAGAATGGGGACCAGCTTTGGAAAAACATCGTACCGGAAGATACAAAGATACTAGTGACATCTCAAAGGTTTCCAATGGTCTAGAGATTCCCACAATTGAAGGAGGCCTGGGAGGCTACGACAACAAAGCATTTTCATAGGAAACAACACTCAAAAACCAAAGCATTACCTGCACAATGGACTAAAGGACTACTACTAGATTTTTTATATAAATTATGGCTGTGTTATCAGCTATAGAGAAACATACAAAAGGTCTCTTTGTAACATTTTCTAAAATACTCTGCCTTACAATGCAATGGTTTCCTACAGCAGAGTTTCACAAATACTTCTTCCTGCCCTCATATTCCAAAAACTAGTGGTCCTCACCATGGAAATTATGTCATTTCTAGTGAACCAACCACAAGGAGAAGCTTCTCAGACAACATCCTAGGGGATAAACAGCAGGCAGTTGAGCACTGATGATGTCCATAAAGACTCTTTTACCATGATAGTTTGAGAAGAGTAGACCTACACATTGTCATATCAAGACACAGGAATAGTAATGTTTATTTCCACAGGATTTACATGATACACTGTATGAATATGAATAGTGACTGTGGTGTCCAATTATTACTATTTTATTGAATATGGTGGCCTAGCTACAAAGGATACAGATGTAATGGTTTTTTGCTAGCTTGCACAGATTTTTTTGAGGACAGGAATGTACAAACCAATGTAAAAACAATTATTATTGAGATAGGTCTGCACTTGGGTATATTGATGACATTAAGACACCTGACCTCTTACTGTAGCTGCACTTTTCGAATCCGTTCATGCGTGACAGGCTGTAAAACAAAGATTTTGCAGCATATTTACATATGCCTGCAGTAAAAAAAAGCTTCCAACACACGTGTAGTAAGAGATAGGGCTTTCAGGTCTAGTCATGGGGGGAGACTCCTAGCATTCAATTTATAGTCATGATCCTGGCATTCATATGGCATCAGAGAGAAGTTCCTGACCTTGAAATATAGTCAGATAGAGGCTTCTAGCTTTGATGTGTAGTTATAAAGAGGTTCCCAGCATTCACATGTAGTCACAGAGAACCTCTTGATATTCACATGTAACCAGATAGCAGCAACTGGAATTTATCTGTAGTCAGAGAGAGGATCCTGGCATTAATATGTAGTCAGAGAGAGGTTCCTGGCGTTTATGTGTAGTCAGATAAAGTCTCCTGGTATTAATATGTAGTCAGATAGAGGCTCCTGGTATTCATGTATAGTCAGAGAGAGGTTCCTGGCATTAATATGTAGTCAGAGAGAGGAACCTGGCGTTTATGTGTAGTAAGATAGAGGCTCCTGGTATTCATGTGAAGTCAGAGACTGTGTATTCATGTGTAGTCAGATAGAGGCTCCCGGTATTCATGTGTAGTTAGAGAGTGGTTTCTAGCATTTACATGTAGTCAGACAGAGTTTCCTGCCAGCAGGGATGGACTGGGAACTTAAATTGGCCCTGCAAAAAAATAAATAAAAGTGGCCTCATGTTGTAGGCAGGTCCAAATTGACAGAAGGCAAGGCCAACAGAAGTAGGCGAGGCCAGCAATACCATAGTGCACAACAAAATACCTCCCCAGCAGAACCAGATACCACAGTGCAGCACAAAATACCACCCCAGCAGAACCGTATATCACAGTGCAGTACAAAATACTGCTGCTGGTGCCACAGTATGAAGCTGTATTGTCTTGAGAATGGTAATACAGTTGAATTAAGGAAGGCATCTGGGCAGGTTCATAAGTTGCTGATGCTCTTACATTAATGGTGAGATCATCAGATCTTTATGTACCTGGCTGAAGGCCCTCTGAGAATCGTCCCACCAGGAAATTTCCCTATAGGGTCTATGGCTACCCCGCCTATGTCTGCATCGCTTTCAAGTGTAGTCAGATAGAGGCTACTGGTACTCATGTTTAGTCAGAGAGTGGTTTCTGGCATTCATGTGTAGTCAGAGAGTGGTTTCTGACATTCATGTGTAGTCGGAGAGTGGTTTCTGGCATTCATGTGTAGTCAGAGAGTGGTTTCTGACATTCATGTGTAGTCAGAGAGTGGTTTCTGACATTCATGTGTAGTCAGAGAGTGGTTTCTGGCAATCTTGCATAGTAAGATAGAGGTTTTTGGCATTCATGTGTTTTCAGAAGGAACTCCCTGCAATTTATTAGTATGTAACACCAGGTGCAGCCTGACAAAATTCAAATGGTCTCCAATCACTTTGGTGCTATATAGTAAATGTTTGGTGCTACAATTAGAGATAAGTTATGGAAAAATCGATTCAGTTGCTTTCCTGAATTTCACCAAGAAATTTGCTTTGTGATGAATTACTTCATCACAAAGCACATTTCTTTGTATGTACCGGGCAACCAGCTCGACCAGCTCTTTGTGCTCAAACGAATGATCTATTCTTTTTAAAAAATGTTACCGTAATTCAGGGAAAATCATCAGGAAATTCGGCTTCTTGACATATCGAAGTTTTCCTGAAATTCGGATCGAATTCCACTTCCTCAGGTTCGATTCGCTCAAAACTAGCAATAAACTGTCTAAACGTAGAAGGTATTTCTGAAGTCAGATCCCCCATTCTTTATATGCCACACCATAGTGCCTATTGGTGGTGGAGGTTCTATATAGAGTTACATTACCTGTGAGTTGGTACCTTGGATCAACCTGAGCTACAGCTGGTCCTTTCCACTTACTCCATTAGAATTTTAGGGGATACCTAAATCATAACCCACTCCCCAGGATTCACAGAACAGCTTTAACAGTTAATTACAGTGCCAACTTATATTGGTGAATAATAAGAGTGAAAAAGTAGGACAAATGTCATAGTAGATGACATGGACTTGTCATTAGTCCTACTGAACCTCTAAGTCACACAGTTATAGAGAGTAGTGCAGTTATTGTTATATATCTTTAATCTAAAATTTAGAATATCTTTCTGGTGCATTTTGAAAAGTGATTGTGCTTCATTTCCAATTAGATCAGATATGAAGCAATTCCCGCCAGGTCTAAAGGTTCCACGAGTCTCAGTTTACTGATGGCTGTTGGATGCTCATGGCACTAGCTGTCTTGGGGATGCTACAAAAGCAGTGTTTCAAGAATAGTGTATTGTAAGATAATATTTGTATATAGCATAGTCACAAAGGGGGAGATTTATCAAACTGGTGTAAAGTAGAACTAGCTTAGTGGACCCTAGCAACCAATCAAATTCTACCTTTCATTTTCCACAGCTCCTTTGGAAAATGAAAGGTGTAATCTGATTGGTTGCTATGGGCCACTAAGCCAGTTCTACTTTACACCCGTTTGATAAAGCTTCACCAAATCGTGTATAATGGGGGTCATTAATCAAACTGGTGTAAAGTAGAATTGGATTATTTCTCCATAGCAACCAATCGGATTCCACCTTTCATTTTGGACAGCTCCTTTGGAAAATGAAAGGAGGAATCTGATTGGTTGCTATGGCAACTTTACACCAGTTTGATAAATTACCCCCGATGTGTTTACATTACTATATTTTCTACGAGAAGTGCCTTGACAGAATGAATACCTCATGTTTGTGAGTTGTGTGATATTTGCCTCTTGCTACATGGAACTTGTAATATAAACAATTTGGGTGATATGATTTTGATTTTCGTTAGTAAATTTTTATTAAAATCTGACCACTGTATGGCTACTACAATGTAGTATGCATGACTATGATGCGTAAAAAAAAAAAAAATCACAAGCATATTATGTGGATATACCTTCACATACCTTCATGTTAGGATATTTGATGGGGTGGGAACACTTCCAAGAACAAAGTTCCTTCAGCTTGAAAATGTTTGCTTTCTATGTCGCGACTGAAGGAACCATCATAAATATCAGTTGATTCAGCAAGACTCCAAGGTTCTTTTATTCTGGTGATGAGAGAGGGTCCCATTGGACATGTGGACATGATTGGCATCTACTCTGTCCAAGAGTCTCTGCTGTTGCAGTATAATCCTGTAGGATGGCTTGACTCCCCATTCTGATGTCTGCCAAAACAACTTCTCTTTTTCAACCTCTCTTTTTCAACCCCTACTAGTTTTAGTAGCCTTCTCTCCCAGATAAGATACATATGATTTATATTAACTCAAAATGTCCTTATAGTCCATTTCTAATGGAGTTCTCTTAAAAAGATATCCTTTAACCGAATTCCATGCTAAGGTAAGAATTAGATTTGACAATGTCTGTCAAAAATTGTCCAACAAATTCTGTTGGAGATCCATATTCCTCTTGCTCTAGTCCCTTGGACAAATGAATGGAATGGAGTGAGGGTTGCAGGGTCAAACGCCCCCATTTGATTGCATAGACACCGCTGTGTTGATATGGGGATTTGTAGAATTTTAAGGAAATGTTATAACGAGGCCATTGGATTTGCCTTACATGTGTGTGGATCCATGTCATTTTAATCCCTGTGTGTGAAGGCAGTCTCTTTCTATGTGAATCTAACCCTTGAACCACACCCATCACAAAGTCCTGCTAACTCCCCTTGCATTATCATACATTTGATCTTGTGAAATGCAATCAAACTATTTTAAAGAATCATAAATAAAAATCAGAAACAGAAAATAGAAAAATATTCTATCAACCACCCAAACTTGCACAATGGGCACTACAAATTTTAGCTAGTCACTTTCAGGACCACTGACTTACTGCACCATTTGTTGAATGAAGATAGGACTCAGTATCATTTAGTCACCTATTTCCAAAGAAGTGCTTCTAACAATAGTTAACTTGCAATGCATAAGTATTCTTAAAAGGATTTTCCAATCTCAGATATTGATGGCATATTGCTAAGATATGCCACCAATGTCAGATAGGTGCAAATCCCAATGCTGGGACCTGCTCCTATCTCCAGAACGTACAAGCCCGACCATTTTCCATTCTCTTTGGGAGTTCTAAAAAGAGCTCCACTCTGGTTTGGCTATTTCTGGCAGGCCCATAGCAGTGAATGGAGAGGAGGTGGTGCATGCACAGTGAGCTCTCCATTCACTTCTGTAGGACTTCCAAAAATATCCAAGTACTCTCACTCAGCTATTTTTAGAACTCCCATAGAAGTGAATGGAGATGTGACATACATGGTGAACTCTCCTTCACTTTGGGGAGGCCAATTGTAGAGGGGACCCACACCTATCTGACATTAATGGCATACCGTAGCGATATGTCATCAATGTATGAGATGGGTATAACTTTTTAAGTCTAAACTGGGATGTCCATAATTGGAAAACTATGGCTACTTAATTCTATAAAAAGTGCTACACCTGCCCATGGATTGTTTCTTGTTCTCAAGCTCAGTTCTATTGAAATAAATGGGGCTGAGCAGCAATACTGCACCCAACCTGTGAACCGGCGTGGTACTGTTTCTGGTTGTTAAACACATTGACACAAGAAAATAGATATTTTACAATCGGTCCAAAAAAATTAAAAAAACTAATCTTTCCTTCCTGGTTCAGTCGTTGATGGATTTGTGGGTAGGAAATTGCAGACTTTCTCAACAAAGTCAATTATAAGACACATGGAATATATCCAGAGAAACTAGGTAGGTATTGCAGAAAATTGGATATATTTTGAACAGAGCTCAAATATGTGTTGCACTTCTCTGATAGGGAAGCCACTTCAAGGAAAGGAGAACTACCTGTCTCAATAAGATTTCTACTCTATAGGACCCCAATGGTATGTAACAAAACAGAGTGCCTAAATACAATTCTTGCACCAAATTGTAAAAATTTTGGTTGGTCTTCACTTGAACTTTAGAAGTTTAACAACATTTAAGAGATACAGTTTCCTGACAGTGAAGTAACTACAAGGGAAATGGAGCTAGATGACACATTTAGGTGCCCACTTATCTTTTACCATAAACCCTAATGGTAGATAATGTAGGGTTAAAATATGTGGGGTGATCATACATGGCCAAATGAGAAATTAAAAGAAGAATTCTTGCACATACTCTCTGACTGCACCTAAGTACCAGTGACTACAAGTGGGGTTCTACCATGTGTTCTATCCTCTAAGTTATAAGTAGTATCTATATGTGACATCATCACGCCCTACCTGTACTTTTAGAGGAGAGTCCACGATGCTGATGTGTAGTGGTAAATACTTGATAGTTGTCCCGATCCTCCAATTTGGTGGAAGCGGTCAGGCTGTATAATGGGAAAATGTGCTGCCAGCCGGGGCACAGCCTGACTGCTTACACCAGACTGGAGGATCAGGACAACTATCAAGTATTTACCACTACACATCAGCATCGCAGACACTCCTCTAGAAGTACAGGTAGGCGTGACGGTGTCACATTTAGATACTACTTATAACTTAGAGGACAGCAGACGTGGTAGAACCCAACTTCTAGTCATTGGTACTTAGGTGCAGTCAGAGAGTACACGCTGGAATTCTTCTTTTACTTCTTCACTTTGTCATTGTGGCACTGCACTTCCTTGCAGCATACTCACAACATTTTTAAGTAAGAGTAAGTAAACTTGTATTATTTCAAAATGAGAAATTGTCAGGTAATAGGTCCAAGAGGTCCTGAAAGGTAGATCACAGTCTTCTTTCTAGTAGGACAGATATTAAAGAGGCTCCCCAGGTTTACAAAAAGGGTCTCCTTCCCTACCCACCCCCTAGAAACTGTACCTCTTCTCTAAGCTTGGTATATTTATTGCAGGTTTTCCACATTTTATGGTATTATCATGCTTCAATACCATACACAGCTCAAGGCCAGTGGGGCAGTTTCAGGAAAATATTGCATCCTCTTGTAAAGAATAACCAGGACCTTTTATCATTCCCAAGGCTGCATTGAGTTCATCAGATACCATCCATCTTACTTTCCACTACTGATCAGGAATCCCACTGCAGGGAAATAATACCAGAATAGTTTGAAAGGATCATGACCATTGAAAGCTTACAAGAATGTATTTAATTCCTTTTTTTGAAGAGTACCGATTACACAACACCAAATGTTGTCGAAGGGAAAATTACAGCTCTCACTTTATGTATTATTATTAATTCATTGAAATAACTGGATGAGTGAGATAAAACAAAGCAAGATTGGAAATCACCTATTGCTGTATTTTTTTTTCTTTTTTACTTCCTGAATGATCAATATTTTCCTTCTTGTAGGGACTCTGAGCACTTCTATAAACTACAGTCTATAGGACCATCACAATTGTTAAACTTTTTTATTATTTTATGACGTAAAAAAAGTATGGCACATGCCATAATTGCACCATAATTCGTAACTTTCTACTCTTCTCACCACTTTTCAAAAGTGTACATAAAAGTCAGCAGGGATTAATGGGTGGGGCCCATCAGATTTACAATAATTTCCGCCAGAAACTAATGTAAATTATACCTAAAGTAAAATCCATGCTAACTATGAGTTGAATTTCTGGTGCACAGACTGCTGTTAGATGTCCTTTCTCTCCTACTGTATGTGTATCCCAACAAGGGAGCAGAATTTCCTGGTTGAGTGGTTTCATAGTGGCTATAATTCATCCACTAAGTCATCTATAATGCACACCTATAGTCCCTCAAGACTGGCTATGCTAGATGGAGGGCTACCTGCAAGGCTTTATGGGGAAGCCTGTTGGGCTGTCACCCGATGTCATGCCTTCTGATCTGTTAAAAGGTGGTCACCACTTTCATTTCACGCAGGACAGATCCGAAATGTTTCTGAATCACTGAAATCCTAAATTTTTGAGAAATTTGTGATCAATCAGATTTAGAACCCATGCACACGATGTGCTGTGTTTCGCAGTCCACAAATTGCACAAAACACGAATACCACCTGTGTGTGTACCGCAATTTGCGCAGAGGAATAGGTGCCCATAATAGAAATGTCTATTCTTGTCTGAAAAGCAGACAAGATTAGGACATTCTCTTTTTTTTGCTGGACCAAGGAATGGAGCAACAGATGCAGACAGCACACAGAGTTTTGTCCGCATCTTTTGCGGCCGCATTGAAGTGAATGGGTTCCGCATCACCTCGGCCAGGGTGGTGACATCATATGTCTCCGCAGCCGAGATCTTCAAGCAAGCAGAGCAAATGGATCAGGTTACCAGGTATTATTTTTTCTTGTTTTTTTACACTATTTCAGTTTAAATTCATTCACTACCACAAATCGAATTTATCCTGAAATTCGCTCATCACTACTGAGGAGTGTAGAACTCATATACAGGTGGCCAATCCATCTCAAAGTATGGGGGATGCTTTAGGGTGCTTTCACATCAGTGCTATTTATTTCCATTCTTTTGCTCCATTATAGGACCAGAAGAACAAAAATAATGGAAGTGCTGATTCGGCCCATACTGTAACTGACAAGAACAGAGGCTAACAGATCCCACTGAATATAATGAGATTTGTTAGATTTTCATTTGGGGGAACTTTATTTTAGTGGAGAAAAAAGTCCTGCATGTAGAATTTTCTCTCTGCTAGTTTTGATGTACTATATGACGGAGACCAGAACAGAGCCTCCAGTGCAGATGTGAATGCAGATTTAACAATACCTTTTTGTCGGAGTCCATTGCATGGCCTTGAGGGTTCTATACCTTCTAATCTCCTTCTTTCTGGAGTACTCTGGTAATGTAGCTGCTTTATGGACAGTTGTAGGCTCAAAGACCAGGGTTCTCTGAACTTAGACCTAGTTGTACAGGAGGTCTCTCAATCACGTCTGTTCTCCTAGCTGCTTCAGACAAGATAAGATCTATCTAGCCAGGGGGCAGACCTGGTCCAACACCCTGACAACCGAACCCAGTTTGCCAGGTTGTTAACCATATGTTGTCATACTGGGCTATTGAGTTCATATAAATTGCAACATTTAAAGGGGTTCTGCAGTTGTTTCAAACTGATGATCTATCCTCTGGATAGATCATCAGCATCTGATCGGCAGGGATCCGACACCCGGGACCCCTGCCGATCAGCTGTTTGAGAAGGCAGTGGTGCTCCAGGAGCGCTGCGGCCTTCTCTGTCTTTAACTCAGGCCCAGTGACATCACGACTACTATCACTGGCCTGGGCGCGGCTAAGCTCCATTCATGTGAACAGAGCTTAGCTCCGCCCAGGCCAGTGATACTAGTCGTGACGTCACTGGGCCTGAGGAAAACACAGAGAAGGCCGCGGCACTCCTGCAGCGCCGCTGCCTTCTCAAACAGCTGATCAGCAGGGGTCCCGGGTGTCTATAGATCATCAGTTTTAAACAACTGCAGAACCCCTTTAACTTAAGATACATTATATTAACATTCTAGTTACCCCTTTGCAGTAGTCCTTCAGGGGTACTGCACTGTCAGTGGAGAAGTGGAAGGAGGAAGGGGAGAAAGCTGCTGCCAGTGGATAAGGGATAAGTAGGGGGTCAATATTGTAGCCATTGGGGAAGGCAGGGAAGAGAATGCTGCTGTCAGTGGGAAAAGGGGAGAATACCGTTGCCAGTGGAGAAGTGGAGGAAAGGAGAAGAAGGCTGCTGCCGGTGGGTGAAGGATAATAAAGGTGGAATGCTGAAACTTCCTTTACTGAGGAAGTAGTGGGAAGAATGTTGCTGCCAGGGGGTAGTGGTGGGCACAATGCTACCATCAGTAGGTGAGTGGTGGAGAAAATACTGTCAGTGAGGAGAGCTTGATAGGCTTCCTTCTTACTCCTCTGTGGTGTCTTTCTAGTCTCCAGACTGTAGGCAAGCACTGGATGCAGGACCTCATGCACTCATTAGTGGCAAGTCTAAAAAGGTTTGTTCAGGAGTAGAAACAATGGCTGCTTTTATCCAAACAGTGCCTCACTTGTTTAAAGGTCGTGTCCAGTATTGCAGCTCAGCCTCATTGACTTAAATGTGATTGCATTGCAGCACCACAAACTGTCTTCTTTTTGTTGGTTGTTGGTGTTTAACAGTCTATCAGCATCCAATACATGAATTCTTCAGTTGATAATGTCAAAAACATCAGCCTTGAGGCATCTCTGGTGCTCCTTATTTTGAGTATTTTGGGGTGTATAAAATAGAATTGTCCATGACACCACAAGAAGCCGAATTTTCCTTTATGAGTAGACACTTGTCAAACAGCACCACAATACTCATGAAGCCACCAGTGAGTTCTCCTGAAACAAACATCAACGGCAATATATTGTTTATGGGATACGGTTATACAATTACACGTGTCATTTTTTGTGCAAAGTCTACTTCAAGAAAATGTTAATTATGATATATCTTATAATCTAATTATTAACTTTTAACTCATGTTGTCTTTCATAGGTCCTGCTGTATTAAATAACAACGGAGGGAGGTGCCAGTTGCCAGTTACACACCTTAGTGAATAGGAAAAAAAAAATTGGCAGCTACGTAAGGCTTAAAAGCTCCTCAATGCTCAACATTTCACCAGCACAGTCCAAGAGTGAAAACCCAAGGAACATCACTGACAGCTAAGCAGGTGTCCTCTCTACGGGCTAAAGAAGCCTAGAAGTCTACTCATCATGGGCATGAAAGACATTCTAAAACTGAAGAAAAAAACATCTTCTGGTGGAAATAAGGTGAGTAGACATAGAACTACTTAAGCTCCTAAAGAGTTTGCAAATTGCATGAAAGGAGTAAATGAATAACTCATGGAAACAAATTCTAGACTGTGAAGGAATAGCTAATTCACAGAAGTACAAGAGGTACTCTACAAGTAGATATGGTCACTGTTAGGATTAAATTTTATGGGTAATACGAAATTTTGGCATCAATTGACTTCTTTGCCTTTCTGGACTATTAACAGATTATATAGAACAAGCTTTTCCTAATACATAATCACTTTAAGTAAAAATGTATAGCTTGTTCTTACATACATTTGTAAAATATATACTGTATAACAAATGTGGTCCTCAAGTGTACAAAAATTAACTCTTATCAGCCAAACCAGAGATACTCATCTGTAGACAGCACTGTGTCAGTATTCTAGCACCTAATCCGTACAGAAAACAGTACTGATTGACTGAATGAGGCACCCTAGACACAGCTTGAGGAGATATTCTTATAGAAGAAACAAAGCAATATTTAGAGACTTATTTTTCTGGTACTACAATACCCATCTATAGACACCACAATTTCGGGGTTCATCTACGGTATACACTTTAGTGAAAAAATACCCCCTTGTGCTGCATCTTATCCTACCAACCAGTACCTTGCTCTGTACCTCCAAGGGCAAGAATCCCAAAACCAGTGTTGTCTACAGATGAGGGTACCTGGTCTTGCTCCTATGAGCAACCTAAAGCGTATTAAGTCCCCATATTAAACTTTCACGGGAATCTGTTTTAGATTCCTTGGGGGAAGGCTGGCAGAGCATTTTCCATCACCTTCAAAATTAAGAAGATATTCTTTAGAAGCAGCGTAAAAAAAAGCTAGTATGGGTCTTAGGGACTCTGCCTCTTGCTGTTCTGAGTCGATTCACATCAGTTTGCCATTTGCATAGACCCTAGAGGAAAAAATTTGGATTATAGACCTACTCAACAGATTTGGGAATAACGCAGTATATAATACAATTAGACATGAGCGAATCTATTCACCGCTTCATAGATTCTATACGAATCTTGGAAATTTTTTACACCAAAGCGAATCCGAATATTTTCAGATTCGATTTGGAAAATTCATCTAAAATTTTTGTAAGCTAACGCTACGTACGCATTATATCATTTGTACGCTAATGCTACGCATTTGAGAATTTGTACGCTAATGCGTACATATTCAGTTAAGTAGCGTACTTTAACTGTATATTCGTTCTTTGTGCGAGCCTTGACAATAATACGCTAAAGCTTTGTACGCACTTTGTACGCTCAGGCGTAAGTATTCAAGGGAATGTTCGCAGAACACGACAGAATAACGAATGATTTGTACGCAGCTTCAACCGTATAGCTTCGTATTCGTACGAATCTTTTAAAACATTCGACGAACATTCGGTGAAGCGAATTTTGGATGATCTCTCAAATACATCATCTCTAAATACAATGACATCTAGGATCCATATATTGCCACCACATTTAAGTCAATATTATACCTGCAACACCTTGGTGTCCCACAACAAGGTTCCCGTTGAGTTGCAGGAAGTCCAGGTATGGTCATAACGTGAATGCTAACATAATGTTTAGTACACATTTTAATATAGCACACTTTAAATACATGCAAATTCAGCAAATGATAATACATTTTATATATACAGAACAGAAATATCCACTTCAAATGTGTTACAAATAATGTAAATAGCCTTAATGCCTTTCAAACTCCCTGGACCATTTATAAGGAATACTTGCTTTTTGTTCCTTGTCCAAGATGTACGTTAATATTTAACTTTGTGTGCCATAAATGCTGCCATTAAGTATTATTCCTTACCGCCTCCATTTTTGCCTCCTCATTATATCCTTTGGAGAGTCATTGTAGACAACCTATTGATGGTTATGAGTTTCACACACACAGTATGCAGTGTCATAGACAGGCAGGCACACAGGCAGTCCTACAAGTGGATCCATATGAGCAGGCCTGCATGACTTGGTTTGGATGGAGGACTTTTTCTTGGATACAGCTAGGGGGAAAATTGAATTAAGTATATTGAGAAAGGAAGTGAGGACCTACCTGTTTCGCAAGCAGGAAGAGGTGGCCTAAAAAAACCCCGAGGTTGAATAGGTCAGTGTAGGAACATGTGCTCAGCATGCAAAGCAACTTTGTAAAGTGAGTGACTCCTTGGAAATGGTTCGAAGGTGGGTAGTTAAATCACAGGTATGGTTTGTCGAGGTGACATTTGATGTTCTGGTTCTTTTTTATTTTATTTTTGTGCCCTGCACTGCAAGGATCAGGCATCCACAGATGGTTGTAACTCAATGGGTATGATTAAGGGAGTGTATAATCAGTGCAAGTGGATTTTCACAAAATATTTGCAGATCTAGGGATTCTTCAATACAATTGATTTTACATCCAGAGAAAGTTGAAGCTATTTGAAGAGAAGGCAGCTCTTGTACGAGCGCTGTCTTCTCTGCTCTGTTCACTTGCTCGCTACTGTGGTATAAAACAAAGTTGCAAAATTTTTTGGCAAGCAAGTGCGAAAAGTCGAAAAAGAATTATTATAATTTTTGAAGTCAGATTCTAGAGTGAAATCGTGATAAATCAGGGTATGATAAGATACGGTGCATAGTATGGTAATTAGTAATTTGAACAAACTAGAAGATATTGTCACCATTTCAGGCTTTGTCCACCTTATTCTATATGACTTGGTTATGTCAATAATACAGATATAGGGGGTCATTTATTATCAAGATATACACCTATATTAGGCGTACTGCTGGCGCAGATTGTGCCGCAATCTGCAACCTTTCCCTACTCATGTCAGGTCTAAAAAAGTGGGCGGGGAAGGGGAATTACCAGCAGGCCCGTCACATTCATCATTTTCTAGGCCTGTTTTAGGCATAGAAAATGGTCCAAATGTCAGACAGCAAACAAGCTGGCTTACACTTAAACTGGCGCTGGATGCACCAAAGTTATGTAGAGGCCTACACCGCCAGATATAGGGGTTATGAAGGCTGTCGTCTAAAACACCGGTCTTAATAAATGACACACCCCCCCCATAAGCTTAAATTACTATCTGCACTGCTACAATCTTATACTAAAATGTTGTGCTTGTGACAATTATATGATGCAATTAATTATGATGTTATTTCTCAAGGACTCTCATGTGGACTCCAATGATGAAAACAAGGAGCGTGGAAATTGGTCCCGAAAATCAGACTATTTGCTGTCTATGATCGGCTATGCTGTTGGTTTGGGGAATGTCTGGAGATTTCCTTATCTCGCATACAAGAATGGAGGAGGTAAAGACAATTTTCCCAAAAAATGAACAAAAATGCAGATATTAATTTGCTGTAGAGAAAGACATTTCATACATCTCAGAAGCTGGGTCAAATATATTTTCACCAAGTCAGAGGCAGTTGTGTTCATTATTAAATCCACAACAGACATCAACCTTGACCCATAGACCCCACTGACTGTATGATGGCGTCCGTTGAGGTTCTGTTACTGCATTCTGCTCTATTCTTCTCAACAAATATAACCAAATCTGCAATAGAGGCTCCAGATGTAACATTCGACTCAGATCTGAAAATAGCCAATGTCCAAAACGTAGATAAATCATGCCTTACAAGTTTTCACACTATGTTGAGTACAACATAAATGAAAGTGTTAAAATTTAACTCTCTAAGAAAAACATACGTGACTAAAACATAATATGGCAGAGCCATTATTAGATTAACCATTTAACATAGTAACATAGTAACATAGTATGTAAGGCTGGAAAAAGACATGCCCATGCAGATCAGCCTGTTATCCTGCATAGTTGATCCAAAGGAAAGCAAAAAACCCCTTGAGATGGAAGCCAATTTTCCTAATTTCATGGGAAAAAAATACCTTCCTGACTCCAATCAGGCAATCAGAATAATGGTGCATTCACATGACAGTATGAATGGGTCCACATCCGTTCCGCAGTTTGGTATGCTGCTGCTGCTGTAGCCGGCACAAGTATCAGCAGAAGAAAGAGTGGTGGTAGCAGCAGCCACAGCAACAGGCCAGAGCTGCCACTGTCATCCAGCTATCATGTTTTGTCCAACAATCCAGTTGCAATGGAATGGTTCACTCGCCATTCAACATCATCTCAGGTGACAACAGATACACACAACCAGAAATCGGTGGGTTCCTCTGACACCACACCGGCCCAAGAACTGCCTCTGTGCCCTCACCTGTCCTGAACCTGCCTCTTGCTTTTGCTGCTCCTTCTGCTAGCCAAGTAAGGTATGCCGCCGACTCTGCTCTGCTTTTCAGTGAGGATGAGATTTGTGAGAACAGTCAGCAGTTACAGGCCAGCCCAGACTTGGAGGAAAGGTCCGATGCAGACCCCTCTAGGCGTGTCAATGATGACCAAGGTCAGGGACATGCGCAAGAGACAGGTGAGGGTGACACAAGTAACAACCAAACTGATGTAGATGATGATGTAGCCAATCACACGTGAGGGTGGCAGCAGGCCTATGAGACAGCAGCAGAGTGGCAGCCTGCTGATTAGCCAGCAGGGTGGAAGCAGTGGGAGATTTGGAGTGAAACGCGCCCAGGTTAGATTTGCTACTCAGGAGCCTACCTGTCAGGAAACAACTAGCAGTGCACGGGTTCATAAAAGCAGCAGCAGGCAGTCAGCACAGAGTGGTGGGGGTAAAATGCCATACTCGGCAGTGTGGGAATTTTCTATCAAGTCACTGGAGGATGTTAGCATGGCAGTATGCAGGATATGTGGTGAAGCGTGGGCAGGGTGCAAATGTTAGTACCATGGCCCTACATGAAAACATGGAGCATCACCATAAAGTGGCATGGGAAAACCGTGGCACTAATGTAGTGGTACAGCCTGATGCAGTAACTGCTGTATCTCCCAATGGCCCGCACCCCTTCTTCAGCAGTCAGTGCTCCTTAACCCCAGCAGAAGGAAGCTGTCGTTTCTTTCCTTCGTCCATTGCTCCTTATGCTCATCCTCGTCACGTGTTTCACCAGCAATCGATCACCGAGGCAATTGCAAAGAGAGAACAGTATGCATGCACTCAGCCAATGGTGCAGACGCTGAACTGATTGCTTGTGCCCAGCCAAAGTAGAGAGTCCCAAGCCATCATTACTTCTCTAAAGAAAGCTGTACAAACTTTGCAGGCGCATGTTGAGCACAAGGTTGGCCAGTCCTTGCGCCTTTCGGCTTCTGGCACAGTTCATGCCAGCACATGTGTGGAACTGTAACTATGGTCAAGGATAATATATGTCCTTTACAGCCCACTGGGTAAATGTGGCTCAGGTACAAGCACGCCAGCAACTTGGCCAGGTGATGGTAATGCCACCTCCACGTTGTAATCGTGAGATTTCTGTGCCAATGTCCTCCTTTTCCTCCTCATCCTCCACCTTGTCCTCAGCTTCCACTGCAGGACAGATCAGAGTGGTCCTCCAGCATACCACCTGTGCAAAACATGAGGTTGTCACATGGTTCTGCACATGGTCAGCCTGGGTGAACGGAGTCACACCAGAGAGAAACTGCTCCGTGTCATCAACCAAGAAATTGAATCCTGTCTACTCACCAACTGGAGATAGGAACCATGGTCACCAATAACAGGAAAAACATTCCGCCTGTGCTGCATCCTGCATGGTGCACCTCTTCAAACTAGTTGTCACCCTGGTTTCTGAAGTCTTCCTCCCAACTGCAAGTCGTCTTGAAAATGTCAAGGAAGCTTTGCATGCACTTCAGCCACTCTTACTGTGCAAAACACACCCTCCTTGAGCTGCAAATGATGGCGAGGGGACAGAAGTCATGGCACCTACATCTCACTGTCACCTAATGACTGTGGATACTGAACTGGAACAGGAGGAGGATAAGGATGAGGAGGAGGTCATAAACACGTAGGAATTCTGTACAAAAGTAAGTGCTTTTTTCTGCCCAAGTGACAGGAGAGGCACAGGAGGAACATGAGTAGCTATTGGTCGTTGACAAAGACGACACAGATGACCCCAACAGACTGTGGCAGTATGCAGCAGAGATGGAGCCAGGAGCCTGATGGAGCCAGAGTCCCTCCGAGTCCCTTGCACAAATGGCCTGAAGCATGCTGAGTTGCTTGCGTAGTGACAGCCACATTATTACCATTTGGCAGAGGGATGACTACTGGCTCTCCACAATGTCAGACCCTCGCTACCAGTCAAATTGGGGGGCTTTTTACACCTTCTGAGAGTGGTGAAAAACTCAACTACTATCAAGACATCCTTTGTAGTTACAGTAGTTGATTGCTGCCTATGTGCGCCATCACCCATCCTCACCATCATTTTACTATTAATATACATTAGGTACATTGTACAGAACCTGAAGAAGTTCCTGTCCTCATTATAGAAAGCAGTTCTTCTATAAAAAAAAAAAACAACAACAACTTTATTTGTATGGATTTACATGTATTAGTTGTGTGCTTAATTTACTTTAATCATCATTCTTTCTCATTCTCCACATACTGAGAGCCATTTATAAAACTGGTATCCTCTGTGGCAGAAGTAATCTTGGGCCTTCTCAGTCATCAAGGCCCTTCTGTGATTGCTGTCTTTGCACCTATTGTAGACATGTCCCAGGTTAAATTTGACACTCTGTACCCATTTTACTTATTTAGTGTTCATCCTTATTGGTTGGTCTGACTTGATTGCAGCTTGGCTTGTCTAGGCATGGTAATGGCATATTAAGCAGGCATACTTAACTGTGACTACCAGATTTCTTTTATGAGTCACCAATGCATTTAAGATTCCTAAGAGATATAATCAATTTGGGCATTGGGTCCTCCGCTAAGGAAGTCTTGGGAGGCAGGTTGGCAGTCACATTGGTGGTCTCATGAAGTCACATCTTCCTATACATGTTAGTGTTTCTACAGAATCATACAGCACATTGACCTGCAATTGTCAATATTGAAGTAGTTATTATGTGTCTCTTCCATGCATTGATTGATGACGTACTTCATTCTGACTGTTGTGTCAAGCCCTGGTCAATAATGGATGCACTCCCTGTTTGTTCGGTGCCCAGTTAATCAGTGACGGACTTCAGCTGTTTACTTAAACTTTCACAACAGTACTACAATGCGCTGATAATAAGCACTGGAACCAGTAATGCAGATTTATCAGTCTGGGAATAATGAGTGCAACAGTCCATAAAGATTCAATATGGCCATTAATCCACTATTAATATCCTGCATGTACCTCAGAGGGCAAAGCAATTACAGGGTAATGGCATGCATTCTTATAGCAGACAGAGGATTTCACAAATAGATACAATGGTTGTCATCCAGAAAAAATTATAGCTAAATTACATTGTGCATATTCTTGGCTTTTGTTCAATATGCACTTACCACTTGGAGAAAACTCTGATGTTTCCTATACTTAAAGTATCAAAAGGAATCATTGACGCTCATTGCACTTACAACATTACAGCTTTGATTTCGTATTTTTAGTGTTTTTTCACATAATCATCTATATTGAATCTTTAAATATTGCAGTTTTTCACTCTAGCTAATCTCTTAAAAATGAGCAGCCTGTTTTGTATAGTTGACGTAATGGCTTCTGTTGTGCACACAGTGGATAGGGTCAACAATCCTCCCGTTTTCATCAGAAGATAGGATTACAATGAAAGGTAATGCTTCTATTACAAAGCTGGAGGCATATAATAAAGGATATTAGAAAACAGATCATAGGAACCATTCAGCTCCTCCTCCACCTCTCTGCACAGTGATTACTGAACATAACGCACACCACACTTACTACTCTCTTTTATAGAGGTCAAGGAATTGTTTTTCTGACTTGAGCATAACATGAGGTATCTTGAGCCGATGTAGCCTTTATGAGCATCTACTATTATGACTTTTGGGCCACACATATATCAGTTAAAAAAATCTTAGAAAAATCAACATGACATAGACAAAGCTCTAAGTAAAATTCCAAATGTTAGAAATTTTTTACAGGTATTAAGCAGGACGTATGCAGTTAAAATGACTAGGATCCCTAAAATACTCCTCTAGGAACTTCAATATCCAAAAATTCCATATCTAAAAATCTAAAGATAATTATTGATCTGTAACAGCTAATTTACATTGAACAAACATAGCATGAATCAATAAGACATGATTTTTTTTTAACAATTCTCTTTTTATTAGTTTTTCAAATAAAGTAACATAATGCATACATGTATCATCGTACATAGGTACATATCGAAGGCACTGCAATGGTGACATACAGTATGCATTAAGAGAACTTCACAACATGTTTTGTGAGGGAAGGTAAGGTATTAAGGTAAGGGGTAGAGGGAAGGGGTAAAAGGGGGTAAAAGGGGGTATAAGGGGGGGGGGAGTGGGAGTGAGGTGGGCAGAGAGGTGGGAAGGTGGGAAAAAGGGGAAGGGTTAATGGGTGGTCATCTAGTTTTCATTCCTCGAGTGTATCAATCAGAGGAATGAATTTCTAAGACGATAGGTATTCTGAACTATATACACAGTAGTCTTGATACCCTCGAATATAGAGGTATTAGTAATCGCATGGAGGCAACATCTCGCATCGAGGGATAGGCGGTAATCACGCCAATCTGAGAAATTTTTAACTGATACTATGAAACTATAATATGCATAACAACATAACAGTGTTAGTCAAATAATGACTGTTTATAGTGACTATTTAAAAAAACACTTCTTAGCAAGTAACATTTCCAGAATTGTAAGGTGACATCATGAGTGACGCTTACCCCAGAAAAGGAGGGGTTGAAATAAAGTAATAATAGTTAAAGAAACGGCGAGAAAGAGTCATGTCAAGGGGATAACCTGAGACAGCGATATGTTGTTGAGTAAGGCTCACAAGTCTTTAGTGAAAAAGAAATGAGGGAGGTAGATCTTTTGTCAATGTTATGCATATCAAACAGGCATTAGCCTGAGGATTGGCAATATGTTTTCCATGGTGCCCATAACTTCACAAATTGAGAGTGTCTTCTATTTGCCCAATAGCTAATTCTTCTAAAAGGTAGAGTTGGTCTACTTTGTTCTTCCACTGAGAGATAGTCGGAGGAGTGTTGTTCAACCAATTAAGCGGAATTAGGAGTCTAGCTGCCTGAACTAACAATGTGGGTAAATCTAGGTGTTTTGGACTCCATGTGTCAGAGGGTAGCCAAAGGAGAACTGATTGTGGAGTTAGTTTAATCCCCGTTTTGCATATATCATTTATATTTTCCTCAATTTGAGACCAATATGGTTTAATCAGTGGGCAGTGCCACATCAAGTGGCCTAATGAACCCTCTCCTTGGGAACACCTCCAGCATGCGTTGGACTCACACAAATTCATTTGCTTAAGTTTGCATGGGTCATTGTACTACCTTGTTATTATTTTGTATGAGTGTTCCTGAATATGTATGCATCTGGAGAATCCGTGAGAGTGTCTATGTATTTTAGCTATCTCCACTTCTGAGAATGTTATGTCTAAGTCTATTTCCCAATTTCTGATATAGTCTGGTGTGATAGCTGGTAATTGTAAGAATAGCGATTTATATAATAAGGAGATAGCATGTTGAGGCATTTTTTCAGTAGTTGCAAGTTTTTCAAACCATGTGCCATCTGTAATTGCAGTGTAGGTGGAGAGTAACAGCTCGCAAGATCTTTTGAATTCAGCTGCTTGTAAAAAGTTGTTTCTTTTGGCATACCTGGAGAGTGTGGTATGTGTATCAGTTCCCATCCTCAGCTCCTCTAAGAGCTTTGTGAGCGTAGTATGTTTAAATGAGGACCAGAAGGAAGGGGGACATTGAGTGTTTGGTTTCAGAAGGAATGGGATCAGAGATGCGGGTAATGAATGTGGTGTTGCAGAAAACAGTTGCATATTAGATGAAAGGGAGTGTATTACCTGTGTCACTCCTTTTATTAACCCATAAGACATGTTGTGAGAAGTCTTGATACCCCAAAGATTTGCCAAAGTTTTGTCTGTCAGCATAGCCATTTCTATATCACCTCCTAGTACTCTAAAGCGTGGTATACATATTTGCAGCCACCTCTTCAACTGGATCGCCTTATAATAATAAGTCACATCTGGTAAACCAAATCCACCATGAAGGCAATCCATTATCAGTCTGGAGTATTTGATCCTTGGACGTTTGCCTTTCCATAGAAAGGAAATAAAAAGAGATCTGATTTGATGGAAAAAATACCTGGGAAGGTGTATTGGTACCATTTGTAGCAGGTATATAAATTTAGGTAAAATATAAGTCTGGAGGAGGTTTTTACGCCCCATCCAAGACATAAAAGGTACTGTGAGTGATGATAGTTGCTGTTTTACCTTCTTAAGAAGAGGAGAATAGTTGGCGGAGTATAGTTTATCAGGGTCTTTGGTTAAGTAAATTCCTAGATATGGTAAGTTGTCCGAACGCCATTTAAATGGGAAAGAGCTAGACAATTGGGAGACCTCTTTTTGTGGGAGAGTGATATTTAACGCCTCTGACTTAGTGTAGTTAATTTTAAAGTTCGATAGAGAACCAAATTTTTCAAATAGGGCTACTATATGAGGAAAAGCTTGAAGGGGGTTGGTGACGAGTAAAAGAAGATCGTCTGCAAATGCAGCACATTTATGTTCAGTTTTACCTAGTCTCAGACCACACACCATACTAGAGTCCCGGAATGCCTGCAGAAGCGTTTCCATAACTAATATAAACAGAGTGGGCGATAAGGGACAACCCCGGCGTGTTCCGTTGGAGCTCCGAAACGTATTGGACAGAACGCCATTTATTCTAATTCTTACGCTCGGGTTGTTGTATAATGACATAACAGCTGTGATAAAAGGGTCAGGTATCCCAAATCTGCGCAGGGTGTGGGCCATAAACGTCCAATCGACTCTATCAAATGCTTTTTCTGCATCTGTCCCTAATAGAACCATATGTGTTTTTTGCTTTATGGCGTATTGTATGGCATTAATAACCCTGCATGAATGAAAGTTCCCTTCTCTATGTTTTACAAAACCTGCCTGGTCAATAAGACGTGATTTTAAAGGGAACCTGTTGTCATGAAAATGCTAAATAGTCTCCAGACAGTATGTTATAGAGCAGGAGGAGCTGAGCAGACTGATATAGTTTTATATAATATAAAACTATAAATATAAAATATTCAGCAAAACATGTAATTTATACATTTATATTCCTGCTCACTCTGGTCTTTGTGGTCAAGGAGGCGGTCCTATCAGTGATTGACAGCCTCCCCTCTATGACTGTTTATACAGAGATAGCTGTCAATCACTGATAGGACCTCCTTCTTGACTTCAAAACCCAGAATGAGCACGAATATAAATGAATGAAATACAAGTTTTACTGAATCTTTTCCCATAAAACTATGTATCAATCTGTTGAGCTCCTCCTGATATATAACCTGCTGCCTACAGATTATTTAGCATTTTCATGATGACAGGTTCCCTTTAAGAATTTTTTACAAAATATATCTTATTAGAGAAAATAGCCTCTATCTCCATTTATGAGCTACTTCGAGTCCATCTGCCTCCCGAACTGATTGTTTATCCTCAACTAAGAGCTCGGTGAAGGATCAGGTGTCTATAGAAGCCTATGTATAGTGGAGAGGGGTGAGTAGATGCTGTTCTTGTGAGACAGAGGCAAAGAAATACAAATACACTGCTGCTGGCTCTAATAAGTTGGCTATCTCACCCCAGTGCTGGATTCACTTCTTCACTGCTCAGAACTGCTGTATAATGTCCTTCATTCTGCTGATTCATCTGAGGCTGTGCTACAAATAGATGGGAGAGTGTATGGGAGAGATCATAGCAGCTAGTCTCTACCCACTAGCTAAGGGATGACTGAGAATAAGAGATGGAGCCTGCAGAGGGGAAATTGATGTAACGGTGTACAAACATAACTGCATATTCGCAAAAGTCATCTGTGATGACATGTACACTATAATGAGTGCCTTATATTGGTAAGGAAAAAAGGGTATAGGTTTCCTTGGTGAGATTCAATATTTAAGGCATTTCCAAGTAGTTTTTTTTCCATTCAATTGGGAAAAATATTATTTCTAGCTTCATTAATCCAGAAAAATACTAAATAAAGTTCCATCTGCATGTCTTATATTTTACTATAACACTGCAATATATGCATTTCTTATTAAACAAATAAACAATGTAATATATTAATCTTTTAATAATTTATATTCTACAGGGGCATTTCTCATACCTTATACAATTATGCTTGCATTCTGTGGCCTCCCACTCTTCTTCTTGGAATGCTCCATGGGACAGTTCTCCAGCTTGGGTCCAATCTCTGTTTGGCGGGTTGTGCCAATCTTACAAGGTACCTGAATATGCCATGCATAATATTAATCCTAAAATTAAAGAATAAAGCCACTGCTCAGACACTTGCAAAATGAAAAAAAAAATCAAATTCAGGTGTGTGGCTCCAAAGAGTAATCCCTCCAAGCTGTAGTTATACACTGCTAGAACAGCAATCATAGCACTATGTCTTATGGTAGAAAATGATTGCAATATTGATTTATTAGTACCGTGTGAAAGCAGTGATGTACGATTTGCATGTATGAATATTAGTGTTGCCCACACTGTGCAAATAAAATGCAAATTAGCTCTCTGAATAGGAAGAAAGCTCCCTGTAGTGACACTTATTGGAGGTACTGTAGCAATTCTATAGACAGTCCGAGCCATTAACAGGGGTTGCAACATGGCTAAGGGCTCATGCACACTAGAGATGAGCGAATCTATTCAGTTGTGCTGTGACTGCTGAGATGAGCAGAAGCACTGTGAAGTAGTGAAAGACAGAGAACTGTTTTCTGGAAATTGTGGTGTTGTTCTGGGCGTCCATAATAATACACATATCAGGGCCAGTGCAGCGCAAGTGCAGGGCCAGTGCAGAGCTAGTAATATTAAACAGGCAGGGAGAGAGACAGGGAGAGAGACAAAGACCTGCAGGGCCACAGTCAAGTGAAAATGTCTGGCACGGAAAAGCAAAAGGGTTCCACTTCCAGCCAGAACTCGAGCTCCAAAAAAAAGAAGGAGAAGGTGGCATTGGACAGCAGTGCCAAAGGACATGTAGCTGCAGCTTCTACTGGTAGAATTTGTAATAGTTGGCCGCAAGCCTCTGATCACCTGCTGCACTATCTCCTTCTTCTGCTGATTCGGGTGTCGGTGTGTTCCATCGTAATCCTGCCAGTCCATCAGCCGGATCATGTATTTAAGCTCTCCAGAGCTGAATGTTGAAGAACGCCTGGATGCCATTTGTAAAACTTCGCTCTGCCTCTGAGAAGTTACGCAATCGCTAGACAAAAGTACGCTGAGGATTCGTACACAATTTGTACACTCATGCGTACGTGTTCACATAAGTAGCGTATAGAGATGAGCAAATCATTCAAAATTTGCTTCACCGAATATTCGCCGAATTTCTGACAAGATTCGTATTTAAACAAACGTATTTGTCGAATCTACGTTTAAAAAAAAAACGTTGTTTTGCAAACATTCCTGCCCAAATTACGTACGTACAGTCAGAGTAGTACGCAATACGTAAGCATTAGCGTACAAAAATGCGTACGAATCCTTAGCGTACTATTGACGCGTGAATGCGTCATACGCACGAGGCTAAGCCACGGCCTACAATTCACAGTTCACAGTCCATATGAACTAGAGAAATAAGGTGCTCACTGCTGATAGCTATCAATAAGTGAATAATTTACTAAAAACACCGTACAATAAGTGCATAATAGGAGACATTGCAGTACCAGAAAAAGAGTACACACAATGGGATAAAGTGCTGAACCATTTAAAACAGTGTAGCTAAAATACAGCAAAGACATAAGTATGCAAACATTTTAATGCAATCAATTTCACATTTGCAAGCATAAAAGGCTCAGATATACGTTTGAGTCTCTCCTTATGGCTCCTAGTTGGCAATGATAAAACACTGTCTGTCTGGAACACATATTCCAAAATTCAATTGTAATTCACGTGAGGTAAAATTGTAATCCAAACAGGTAATGTGTAATCCACATGGATAATAGAGAATAGCAGCAAATAGAGAACCCTTTTTGCAAAGGGGGCTCCCAAATAACCTGAGAAGGGGGTAAAAAGGAAAATAGGCGCGCTTAGGCGCAACTGGGACTTTTCTGCAGAATGGGGGGAGTCCTGACAGCCATGCCCAGCTGGGTCAGAGTCAAACGGGGGCAATACATTACATTAAAATGCAGCACATAGAGTACCCTTTTTGCAAAGGGAGCTCCAAAATAAACTGAGAAAAGAGGAAAAAGGAAAATAGGCGCACTTTGGCACAACAGGGAATTTTCTGCAGAATGGGGGGAGTCCTGACAGCCATGCCCATCTGGGTGAGAGTCAAACGGGGGCAACACAAACTAAACAAAAACAACTGCCAACTAGCATCTCACCCGTCAGGTGCAGTCCATGGTGTGGCTCTCATAGGTCCTTCTGCAGTGTCCTTGACACTGCCAGTAGTTGGGTTTCTCATATGAGGGACCTGAATTCCTCCTCGCTCGAGCTGCTGCTGAAGCTCATCAGAGGACGCTCCTGCCTCTTGAAGGCCATGCTCGCTGCGGTGGTGGAACTCCAATGCCCTCTTCTTCCTGAAGTTGGACTTGACCGGGTCCGGGTGGTGGTGACACTGGCGAGCGCTGCAGCCATTTTCGCTTTTCCGGATGCTCCTGCCGGGACAGCAGGGGTAAGGACTTCCGGTTGCAGTGGTTCTGGAAAGGTTGCTGCTGCTGGCTTCATCTTCCACGGGTGCTGGTATTGGTGGATGACCGTGGATTGGAAGGTGAACGATAACGTGGTCTGCAGACCCAGCTGTAAGGACTGTGGTGGTGGTGCTGGTAGTCCAGGAATCAGAGGCTCCGGCTGATGCTGTGGCTTTTCCCTGAACTGGAGGACGCCATCTGTGAACTCCTGCAGGCAGCGCAAGCGTCCTGGACCTGGTGGTTCATCTGGCCACACTTCTGGTTCCTTTGAAAGGAGGGTAACCCTGGTCGCAAATGGGCCTTTCAGGGACGCCATTGGGGTGTACTCCACCTGATCCCCCACATACAGGCTATGAGGATGTTGCGGCAGGTACGGCCGTTTCACCGACCTGCGGCCCACAAAATATTCCTTTCCATCCACGTCATCCTGCAAGCCAGACCCTCTCCCAACGGAAAACCAAAGCACAGTTCCCTTTCGGCGTTCCAATGAAGGATTTTCCGGCCTAGGGTGGTCGAGTATCTGGATGACCCAGTCCTCCACTCCGGTTTTATAGTCCCAGAGGGTCTGTGCATGGGCCGTCACAGATGGTGGAACAATTGGGTTCTGGTGTATGGAAGGGGTGGATCTCCGCCTGGGCGGCAAAGTGGACGCTCCAGCTGCCTCCGCCGCACGAGCCACAGCAGATGCTCCAGGCGCACCAGCCACAGCAGACGCTCCAGCCGCATGAGCCACAGCAGACGTTCCAGCCGCACCAGCCACAGCAGACATTCCAGCCGCACCAGCCACAGCAGACGCTCCAGCCACCTCAACAGTCGCAGCAACAGCAACCTCAGCAGGTGGTAAGGAACACACAGGCACTGAAGCTGGGTTTCTCTGGCAGAGTTGTGACACCCTGATGTCTGGAGCGGACGGTGGTTCAGGGTACTCGTCCCCAAAATACATTTCATTCCAATTTGGGCGCAGCTGTTTTTTAGCCATGATGCTTGCCTCTTGCTCTGAGGTCAGCGTTGGTCTAAACTGGTTCAGACTTCAGAGGAGGGTGGAGTACTGAGGGAGGAGTCTTCACTCCCTATATGTGCAAAATAGTTAGATCCCGGTGGGCCGGGCTGTTTTTTTCCAGTTCTGAGGGGGGCGTATCTTCACTTTCCCGCTCTTGCGTGGGCGTATCGTCATTGTCCCGCCTTACGCAGAATGCGTACTTTTAGTACGTTTCATACGTATCGTACGTATCGTTAGCGTGTTAAATTTTGCGAAGATTTACGAACAATACGAAGCGAATCCAAAGAAATTCGCAGCTGAAAATTTCCAAGATTTGATACAAATCTACAAAGCGGCGAATAAATTTGCTCATCTTTAGTAGCGTACCTTTAACAACTGTATGTTTGTTATTAGTGCGCAAATGTTAGCAGAACACAACATAATAACAAATGATTTGTACGCAGCTTCGACCGAATAGCTTTGTATTAGGTTCGAATCTTTTAAAAAATTCGACAAACATTTGGCGAAGCGAATTTTGGATGATTCGCTCATCTTTAATGCACACAACCGTTTTTTTTTCCATGTCCGTTCCGTTTTTTTGCAGACCGTATGCAGAACCATTTTTTACTCCATGTGCATTCTTTTTCCGTATGTCCATATTTCCGTTTGGCAAAAAAATAGAACATGTCCTATTATTGCCCGCATTACGGACATAGGGATAGGAAGGATAGGAATGTTCTATTAGGGGCCAGCTGTTCCGTTCGGCAAAATTCTGAATGCACATGGACGTCAACTGTCCGCTTTTTGCGGACTGCAAAATACATATGATCGTGTGCATGAGCCCTAAGGATGTTGGCCAAACCAAGAGTTTTCTTTTTCCAATGCTTGGCCTATGAAACCCCCAAGAACTACTGTGAACGATAGATTAAAAATATCCTGAGGTTAGGTCATCAATATTATTTCCAGGATAACGATTTTCATCTAAGAAAAAATGAATTAGATTGTCAAGCCTAGTACTGGACTTTTTTTTAAAATCACTGTATAATGTGCTACCACAGGCATAACGCCATACATACAGTTCTGGTGGTGCTGGTACTGGAGCTCAGTACCACTCATTTTCAGTTAATGGGACTTTGCTGAAGTGAGCTGCAGTACAAAGCACAGTCACAGCCATATATAGAAGCAGCTCTTGCCTTTACTATTTTTTAACCTTTTTGTGCTCTGTTACGTACTATCATGGCACAGAGTGCAGGTTGTTAATGCTCAGTGCTGTAATAGTACATAAAAGGGATGGCACCGGATTAAGAGATCAGCTCCGTGCCATAAATTGTGAGTGCCAACTACAGTCATGGCCAAAAGTTTTGAGAATGACACAAATATTATATTTTCACATGATCTGCTGCCCTCTGGTTTTTATGTGTGTTTGTCAGATGTTTTTATCACATACAGAAATATAATTGCAATCATATTATGAGTAACAAAAGCTTATATTGACAGTTAGAATGAGTTAATGCAGCAAGTCAATATTTGCACTGTTGACCCTTCTTCTTCAGGACCTCTGCAATTCTCCCTGGCATGCTCTCAATCAACTTCTGGACCAAATCCTGACTGATAGCAGTCCATTCTTACACAATCAATGCTTGCATTTTGTCAGAATTTGTAGGTTTTTGTTTGTCCACCCGTCTCTTGATGATTGACCACAAGTTCTCAATGGGATTAAGATCTGGGGAGTTTCCAGGCCATGGACCCAAAATCTCTATGTTTTGTTCCCTGAGCCATTTAGTTATCACATTTGCTTTATGGCAAGGTGCTCCATCATGCTGGAAAAGGCATTACTGATCGCCAAACTGCTCTTGGACGGTTGGGAGAAGTTGCTCTCGGAGGACATTCTGGTACCATTCTTTATTTATGGCTGTGTTTTTAGGCAAGACTGTGAGAGAGCCAATTCCCTTGGCTGAGAAGCAACCCCACACATGAATGGTTTCAGGATGCTTTACAGTTGGCATGAGACAAGACTGGTGGTAGCGCTCACCTCGTCTTCTCCAAATAAGCTGTTTTCCAGATGTCCCAAACAATCGAAAAGGGGATTCATCAGAGAAAATGACTTTACCCCAGTCCTCAGCAGTCCACTCCCTGTACCTTTTGCAGAATATCAGTCTGTCCCTGATGTTTTTTTCTGGAGAGAAGTGGCTTCTTTGCTGCCCTCCTTGAGACCAGGCCTTGCTCCAAGAGTTTCCGCCTCACAGTGCGTGCAGATGCACTCACACCTGCCTGCTGCCATTCCTGAGCAAGCTCAGCACTGCTGGTAGCCCGATCCCGCAGCTGAAACACTTTTAAGAGACGGTCCCGGCGCTTGCTGGCCTTTCTTGGGCGCCCTGGAGCCTTTTTGGCAACAATGGAACCTCTCTCCTTGAAGTTCTTGATGATGCGATAGATTGTTGACTGAGGTGCAATCTTTCTAGCTGCGATACTCTTCCCTGTTAGGCCATTTTTGTGCAGTGCAATGATGACTGCACGTGTTTCTTTAGAGATAACCATGGTTAACAGAAGAGAAACAATGATGCCAAGCACCAGCCTCCTTTTAAAGTGTCCAGTGGTGTCATTCTTACTTAAAGGGGTTGTCCGGGTTCAGAGCTGAACCCGGACATACCCAGGTTTTGACTCCCGCAGCCCTCCTGAACAGGGCATCAGAGCATCTCATGCTCTTTTGTTTATAAACATTCACTGCCGGGCGGAGGCCTCCGCCCGGCAGTGAGTTCGGTGACGTCACCGGCCATAATAGGCCGGCTTTAGCGCTGCCCTAGCCGTTTGAATGGCCAGCCGTTGAAATGGCCGTTTGAATCAGCGCCGATGACGTCACTGGGCTCACTGGCGGGCTGAAGCCTCCGCCTGGCAGAGCCCGGTACGTCACCGGAACGGGCTAAATTCCTTTGCCCTGCGCTAATTAGCACAGGGCAAAGGAGGGCATCAGAGCATAGGATGCTCCGATGCCCTGTTCAGGCGGGCTGCCTGGGTGAATTGAAAGGTATGTCCGGGTTCAGCTCTGAACCCGGACAACCCCTTTAATCCTGACAGATTGATCTCCAGCCCTGTCCTCATCAACACCCACACCTGTGTTAATGGAGCAATCACTGAAACGATGTTAGCTGGTCCTTTTAAGGCAGGGCTGCAATGATGTTGAAATGTGTTTTGGGGGATAAAGTTCATTTTCTAGGCAAATATTGACTTTGCAAGTAATTGCTGTTAAGCTGATCACTCTTTATAACATTCTGGAGTATATGCAAATTGCCATTATAAAAACTGAAGCAGTAGACTTTGTAAAAATTAATATTTGTATCATTCTCAAAACTTTTGGCCATGACTGTATATTATACAGCTGTCACCATGCTACAGCTACTGGAAATGGAGATGACTCCGAACCTGGCAGAGGTCAATAGCAACCACGACATCTGAGAGGTTAGACAGAACGATGAAGCTCCTTCTATCCAAGCACCAAGCAAATGCATAGGGGGGCCTTCTGAAGGACTCCAGATCTGCCATATTCTGGCATGCCACCCCTCTCCCTTGATGTAATAGACTATGCACTGTATACAGAAGTATCGTAGTGTATAGTACAAGAGATCAAATGGTAGCAGGTCCAAGTGAAAAACACTTGAAAAAAGTTTTTAAAAATATGTAAAAAAGGAACCTGAATTTAAAGCCCATACAAATAATTTCATAAAGAAGGCAGCACTGCCGCAAACTATTGCGCTCTGCCTCACACTGAATCCGTAAGGCAACTGCTCCAGCAGCTTGATTTGTAGCCCTGAAGGCAGCACTCCCACAATCTTCAGAGAGAAAGTAAAAGTCTATTTATTCACCCAAGTGGTTGCAACTTTCCAGGTCAACATTAGATACTTTCTCTAACTTGAGAATGGCTCTAACTCCTTATCTCTGAACTCCTGATAACTCATTAAACACTCATTATAGCTAAATTCGTATGCGTTTGATAAGAATTTAACTTAAAAGAGTATTTATTAGCAGTCAGGAATCCAGAGGTAAGTTCTTTAGATCCAGCCATCAGAGCAGCTTCCTGATAGACTCACTGTAAAAGAGAATGCAATAGTCTAAGGATGCAGAGAAACTGAAAACTGTTGAAGAAAAACTGTAGAATATTTTTTATAAATTAAAGACCAATTTAAATAAATGATTTTTGGCCCAAAATGAATACAATAATTCTATGATAAAAAGCAAATGCTTCTAAAGGTGTTTATGGCTTTTATGTACCAAACTAGCTTGTATTCTTAAGGGGTTAATTTTTAATTTACACATCAAACACAGCAGCCTGTGCCTCTATTATATAACATCAATAGAACTTTTATGAAATTGTCTCCGTATCTTGATGTGAACAATGGCCGTTATTGACGTCCTCCTGTATGTATTTGCTCTGTGAGTCTTGTCTCGCTTCCTTGCGTTTTGTATTCAATAGAAACATGAGGAAGTTGGCAAAAACATGGTGGCACTGCCCATGAGTTTAATTCTTATAATCAAAGTAATCCACCCTGTGTGCACAAAGCCCTGTTATAGATTGAGAAATAGTCTTGGGATTAACTATTTTGCCTCATAGATATGGGAAATAAGGAAAGAGTTTATTTACTCATCTGGCTCACCTCTCTGCTTTTTGATCAGTTGGAGGGAAGAGCAGGAAGGAAAGAGTTAATAGGGAAGTCCCCGCTTATACAATCCATGTTACTATCATATAAACGTAAATACTGTTTATAGAATGCAATGTCAAAATGACTTTATGTAATGGGGCATAAGCATATTGGGGGTAAAACTGTTAATTTTCCAGGGTTTCTTAGATCAGTAATGAAAGCAGAAAACGGTGACTACTAATAGAGTAATCTTAAATATATTATTAACTAAAGTGTTCTTGAACGTAATTTGTTTGTAGATAATAATAACATTTATTAAAAAATGTATTCCAGAGCTTTGAGGGAAGGTCCACCATTTCAATTTCCAAAAGCTTTGCATACTGACTTCATGATCCACTGTTTTAGGGGTTGGAGTTCATTTTTTTTTTTAAATCAGTGCACCAAATTGCACAAAACCCCTTAGTAATCCTCTTAGTAATGACTGCAGGTAACCACAAATTTATAATTTAAACCTATGAAGGTATTTAGCCCTTGCATTGGGAATGGAAAAATGAAACCCCAAACACTGTAAAGATGTATTTAGTAAATAAATCAGTAAAAGTTTTTTAAATATTTTATTACAAAATTCAAATATGTGTTTAATGAAACAAATATCTCTTTAAAGAAACCACAGAGGAAAGGACTCTACTACAAAACTGAAAATAGATGAAAAAAGTCACTAGTACAGTCATTGGGAAAATCCTGTGATATTCTGTAAAATCCTGTCAATATACACTAAGTCTATTCCACTTGTAAGACTACAGTGGTGAGAAATATAGTCAGTGTCCTGAACCACCACCAGCAAGGTCAAAATCTGCTAACTACAATAACTTCCTTCCCTACTTTGGTTAGTAGATCAAAGGCTGCCACTAGGTGTGCACCAGAGCCTTCTACAAGGTGGTTGGAATTGGTTGCTAAGTTATGTCTGCCGAGTAAGGCAGCAGAAAACAGGTGCAAACTCACAGGCAGCAGACCTTCCAGATTTCAAGGAGAGAAGCTAGGAGAGTCAGTAGAAGTTTAAACAAAAGCCAAGGGGATGATCTAGAAACAAACTGAGGAGTCAAAAGCAGAAGAATCAGTAGAATCCCAATCAGTAGATAAGGGTCTAATCTGGAAACAAGTCAAGGTTTCAAAACCGGTAAACCTAATCAGTAAAAAAAAAAAAGGGTAAATCCTGAAACAAGTCGATGACAATTAACAGGAAGGTCCAAACGAAGTGCAGCATTGTTCACAGAGCAACAGTATACATAAAAACAAAATCACAGGCACTGAGAAGCAATAAGTGCCTGACTTAAAACCCTCACCTAATTCAGGGATTTGACGCCAAGCAGGGGACCTGATTGGTTTGACATTCAGGTAGGTCGATCAGCTGGGGCTTGGCTAGTTGGCATGGCAACCATCCTGGAACAGCACAGGAACATAGCTGGGCAAGTTCCTGACCCCACTGCTATATACTAAGCGAAATTATCCATCTTTGCAGGATTATAGCCAGTAAGTGGAATGCATCCTGACATTATGAATTAATCATTTTTAAGGCCCACCTGTGAGGAGGAATAACATCTTCAGGTTCTTGATGTCATATAGCCTTTGCTGGCACAGAGGGAGATCAGAAAGGAAGGTGTTGTCTATCTTACCATAGGCTATGTCCGCAACATATAATATATACTGGGCTCAACCTATGTCAAAAGAGTATATAGAATTCTACAAATTGAATCTATGCATGAATATAGCCTAATTGTGACATATATTTCCTTATTAGCATCAGTTATTTGTGCCATATTAGGTTATTCAGATACAATTATATATTTTTTTTATTTTTTCCCAGGTGTTGGCATTATGATGGTTTTCATTTCTACATTAGTATCCATCTACTACAATGTCATCATTGCCTACAGCTTGTACTACATGTTTGCTTCATTTCAAAGTATCCTGCCATGGTCAGATTGCTTCAGCTGGTCCGATGAAAGATGCAGCAAAACTATACGAGGTAACCTGTTAGAATGATGTACAAATGTTTTTATGGTTAAGGACAAAATTAAATATAATCATTGTAGAACATCCTAGAGAAGAAGAAATATAGGCATTACATTGAAATGGACCTTCTTGTGCAGGGTTGAGGTTCCCCTTGTAGTGTTGTCCTAAGATTGGTACAATATTATAATACAGCTATAGACAGAAGTGAGCAGCCAGTGTTCTTCCATCCACTTTAAGGGCTGCACTCACCAGGAATAAACCAGTGGCTGTATGTAGGAAGCCACTGGATGCAGACCCAAAACAACAGAGACACATTTACTGTGCAAAATCTCATAGGATTGCTATGGATCTAGTACAAACTTCCATTTTAAGGTAGCCTCAGTCATACAACGTTTCAAGGCTCAAATGACTCTTTGTCTAGGACAGTTTCTTGTACAGGAGAAAGGGGTTTTAGAGCCTTCAAGTACATTTGTTAAGTGAGACTACTTCATAAATTTCTATTACCGTAGATCCACTGTGGTCCTTTGGGAGGTTTTGCACTGTGAAGGTATCTCTGTTGTTTTGGCTTTGCATTCTCTGGTTTCCTAGACATATTCACCATCATATAAATTGGGTTGCTGTATTAAAAGTTGTAAAAGTAACAACTGTTGAAAATGGGAGGCAATAGTAATATATTCCTTCTAAGATGGTTAAACAGTTCAAAACCATTATAGATCTGTTTAATTTGAAGTATATCAGAAGGTTCTCCGGAGGTCTTAACTATTACACAATAATTAGTCCTAAAGGCCCAGCAGAAGACAACTACCGGTATATCTGCATTTGACTTTAGAGCCATGCATGCTTATATCAAGCATTATATATGTAGCATGTAAAGGTGAACACAGACAATTGATAATGACCTCAAGACCAATGGTCCATAGTTGACTGGAAGTAAGAAAAGCATAGGGACTAATTTCAATAGATTTTTGTTATGGATCTATATTTCATTTGACTGTACTATTGATGGATATGAAAACTCAATGACTTAAAGGGGTTATTTGGGCTACAGATATTGATGATCTATCCACAGGGCAGGTCATCAACATCAGATTGGTGGGCCAGTACCTGGCAAAAACAATGGAAAAATCTAGGTATGCCAAACACATAGGGGCACATTTATTAAGACTGGTGTTTTATACACCGGTCTTAATAAACCCCAAAGCTGGCGGTGGATCTGCCAAAGTTATGAAGAGGCGCTTGCCTCTTCATAACTTTGGTGGATCCTCCGCCAGTTCTAAATGTAAGACAGCTTTCGAGCTTTCTTACATTTAGATCTTTTTCTACGCCTAAAACAGGTGTAGAAAATGGTAAATGAGAAAGGCCTGTCAGACCATGTCATGCCCACCTTTTTAGACCTGGAGTGAGCATGGAAAAGTCACAGATTGTGGCGTAACTAACCGTATGGTCGCTACATTGACGACCTGCTGTTCATATGGTGCGGCCATGTTGTGGCCATACTGGAGTTCATTCATTTTCTGAACAGTAACACCCTCAGTCTTAGTGTTACTTATTATCATCATCAGGAACATATTACTTTTTTGGATTTAAATTTACAAATAGACTGGATGATCCAAAAGGTTTTAAGTACAACCCACAGGAAAAACATAGTGTGCAATACCATACTACATGCAGATTCCTGTCACTCATTCAGTACTATCAAGTCAGTTCCGATTGGTGAATTTACTCATGCCAAAAGGAACTGCACAGATGATGGTTTCAAACAGGAGTTTGAGAACAGACTGAGTTATCACGGTTATCCCTCATGGATGCTAAATAGAGCAGAGAACATAGTGAGGTCAAAACACAGAATAGATTTGTTATATTCCAACAGATCAGTCACAGTGCAGGATGGTAAAAGTGCTAAACCGGTGGATTTCTCAACCACATACCGCTATGAATTTAAAGCAGAGGTATTGTGAAGAAATATTTACAGGTGCTAAACATTGATCCTGGATTCTCATCATTAAAGGTGGCCTTCAGTCTATTCCATAAAAAGCTAAATCTCTAGCACAGATACTGCCCCCCAGTCAGTTTGTGGACAGGGCTAGTCGTTCCACTCAGCCACCTTGGTTATAGTACAGTATAATGGCCTCTTCAAGTGTGGACACACCCGATGCACATCTTGTGCAAAATATCCAAAGACGTTGTTTCTTCAGCCAGTGGTACCAAGCACAAAATCAAACAGTATATCAACTGTAATACCAATATTGTAATATACCTTGCCACATGCAAAACTTGCAGCCTATAGTTCGTGGGCTTCACAGCAGGACCACTGAAAATCAGAATCCACAGGCATTTAAAAGGTGATTTTGCCAGTCAGAGGTGGAGATGCATACCGCAGACTATTAAATGCTGAAGCTAGATGGATATTCAAATTGGATACTTGTGTACCTAATAGACTAAACTGCAAGCAAGATTTTATATTATACTATTAATTTTGACCTGTTTTGTTGTGGTTTTTTTCTCACTTTAGTTTTTCCTATATGTACTACTGGTTGTGTCTGCTGTATCTGAGGCTAGTGGGGGTCATTCACTGTGAGCTGTTGTCGCACATGCATTACATTTTGTAATTAATTGAATCCAGTTCCCCCCCAACCTCAGATATAAGCAGCACCAGTAGCAGCAGTATTTACACCACTTTGCTATGACTAAGGCTCCATTCACACTTCCGCATAATGGGTCCGCATCCGTTCCGCAAATTTGCAGAAGGGGTGCGGACCCATTCATTTTCATTTTCAATACTTCCATTCCGCAGCCCCACAAAAAAATAGAACATGTCCTATCTTGTCCGCAGCCACGGACAAGAAAAGGCATTTCTATTATAGAGCCGGCCATGTGCGCTCTGCAAAATGCAAAACGCACATGGCGGGTGTCCGTGTTTTGCGGATCCACAATTTGCGGACCGCAAAACCCTTGCGGACGTGTGAATAGACCCTAAAGGCTCATGCCCACGGCTGTTGGTCGGCGGTTTCGTGCATTTGCGGTCCCCAATGCATGAGCAACATCTGTGCGGATTCCACAGATGAATCCAGACCCATTTAACTTGAATGGGTCCGTGATCCGTCCGCACCGCAAAAATAGAACATGTTCTATTTTTTTTGCGGTGCGGAGGCACGGAGATAAACCTCATGGAAGCACTCCGTGGGGTTCCGTGCCTCTGTGGGGTTCCGTGGGGTTCTGTGTGAATGGGTCCGCATCTGTCCCGCAAGCGGCAATACGGGCACGGCCAGCACATGTTAGTGTGCATGAGCCCTAAGGGTGTTATATACATCCGAAACTCGTCACAGGAGGTGCGGTTGTTTTGTGCACTATGTGTTTGGCTTACCTAGATTTTATGACTATTTTTAAATAAAGAATTACATTGTTTTATCCGGAAGCTGGAATTAACTTTTCTCTTCAATATCTGGCAACCCAAAAATCAGCTATTTCGGGCAGACGTGCCACCAGAAACTATAATGAGTATGGAACACAGCTCCATACACAGTTTAGTGGCCAGGCCAGGGTACTGCACTACACAGCGTATAAAGCCTTCCAATTTCTAGACTAGATAGTTTCCAGCATCATGGCTGCTTGAAGCAGCTAATCAGCGGAGGTACCAAATCACCCGCTAATTGTGGGGGTGCCGAAGCAGCGACTGTGCATGAAATTGGCAGGAAATTGACAGGGCCAGGCTAAATGTCCAGCCCTGCCAATCTAGTGGCAGGTTTGCACCTCTTCACCTTCAGGGCTTTACCCTTACAGGTAAAAATGTCCTGCTAATGAGATGAATCGATACATTAGAATCGATTTGCTCATCTCTACTCTGACTTTAATATGAATCTATACAAATTATGATTCTCATATATTAATAAAGAATTTTCATATGTGTCTCATTTTAGGCATATGCAGTATACTAATAAATGGCAACATGATTACAACGAATCTAACCTGGGTAAAAGAAAACAACTATACCTGCATAGCCAACACCACTGTCCTGGACGATGTGGAATTGCCAAGCAAACAGTACTGGGAGTAAGTGCTTTTATAGCTTATCAATACCAGTCCTCTTTCTTTATTACATGTCTTTATGTTGGTTGTATGCACCATATTCATAACATTTTATATCAAAATACTTGGCCAGTTCAAGTTTTCAGTGGAGTTAAAATCATAAAACAAAATAGGCCCATGATGTGATATGATTTAGAACTATTGCTTAAGAAAGAAACTTGAGTCTTAGGAAAAAAAGTAAGATTAAAAATTCCAGGAGGTTATTGTTTACACTGGATAGTACTTTTCTATGCTGGAAGATTTCCCCTTTATGTAAATTATCCTATGATTAAGCAATAGAGGAAGCTCTAAGAGCATACACCATACACCACAAATAGGTGACGGCCGACAGTTAACCCTCTTGACTCCTCCATACACATTCCCGCTCTGCTTGACCAAGCGTGCATATGTTTTGAAGGTGGAGAGCGGAGGAAGTAGAATATGTTTGGCCAGCATTATTTTAATATGGATGGTCAACTTTAATCTTATATAAGTAGGACCTTATTCCACCTACTGTACTGCACATGTAAACAAAGCCCAAGTAAGCTATAAATTCTGCTTCCTCTCTCAACTCTTCTGGGCATTCAGTCACAGTGAGTGAAGACCTCACCCATCTTCTCCTCATGCAATAATCTCAACTGAGCCAGTGACTGTAAAGTGTTAATTTAAAGGGGTTGTGACTTCAGCAAATAGTATATATTATGTAGAGAAACTTAACTTGTAGGATAACAGGCCGAACTGGATGGACAGATGTCTTTTTTCGACCTTATAAACTATGTTACTATGTTACTATGCTGGCTGGATTAGTTTTCCATCACATTATACACTGCTCGTTTCCATGGTTATGACCACCATGCAATCCAGCAGCGGTGACTGTGTTTGTACATTATAGGAAAAGGCACCAGCCTATGTGCGCTCCCGCCGTCTTGGGCACCAGAGAGGCCGGAACTTTTTCCTATAATGTACAAGCACGACCACCACTGATGGATTACAGGATGGTCCTAACCATGGAAACGAGCAGTGTATAATGTGATAGAAAAATAAATCCAGCCAGCAAAGGAGGCAAAGGACAATCACAATACATTAGTAATTGGCTTGTATTAACTTTCTCTACATAATAAATGCAATTTGCTGAAGTGACACAAGCCCTTTAAGCATGTTTTCCAGGACTTGAATGATCATTGCTGCAACGATTATTGAGCTTCCTTGTTCTCAACCAGTGCCCACTCTGTCAGCCTATGTAAAAGGGTCCCTAGGATAAGTAAACCGCCATGTAGATTAAGTGCCCTGAAACATAACCATACCATTCTTGTTCTCTAATCCTGAGAAACATTACTTTTTATTTTTATGCAAATACATTTTTGGTGCACTGTGGGTGGATCTTCTCCATTTGTTGTGCCTGTCTTCTCCTGTGCCATAACTACTGGCTCTGAAATCTCAGGAACTGTCAATCAAACAAGAGGTGGACACTCTGGATGGCATTATGGTGCATGAAACAGATCACCTTATTTGTATAGAAAAAGAAGCATTTCTTAGTATTAGAAGATCATACATGGCTGTATGCTTGTTTTATCATCTATTTTGAAGGTGACAGTCCCCCTATAACAGCTTATTTCACAGTTCTGCAGCCCTCAGAATTGAAATGAAGTAGCTAAAATATATTAACTGCATCTGTCATCTGTACCTAGGAGGACTGAGGACTGGCACATAATTACAACATCTGTCTTCCTTCATAAACCTTTTTTTGTAGGAAAGTAACACTCCGTCAGTCCAGTGGCATGGATGAGACTGGTGAAGTTGTTTGGTACTTGGCTCTGTGCCTTCTATTAGCTTGGATAATTGTTGGAGCATCTCTGTTTAAAGGAATCAAATCATCTGGAAAGGTAATATCAGAATTACCTCTCAATCTATCAACCATAAAGTTTATATTTTTTATGTTTTTCAAGTTTTTCATGATTAAATCCACTGAATTCCCATTTGGTTGAATGAACTTACAATATGTGTATTTATGTATAACAATACGTTGTGTCTCTTGATGATTCTATATGTATATATTTCCAGGTGGTGTACTTTACTGCGACTTTCCCTTATATAGTCCTTACCATCTTGTTGGTCCGAGGAGCAACTTTAGAAGGTGCATTTGAAGGCATAAATTATTATATTGGAACACAGTCAAACATTACAAAGATAACGGATGCAGAGGCAAGTGCAATAACCTCAATTTATCATCTTATGCATGCAGGGTCGGTAATATACATAGAATATAGGGCAATAAAGACCAAGAAAAATAGGGTTGCATTTTTAGACAGTTTTCTTTTTCATAATTTCAAGACAATGCCACCATATAGTGCTAACATGCTACTATCATGTATTGCCAACTAATAAGCCAAATAATAGTCCCTAAACCATACCACAATACAACGCTGAATTGATGTACAGCAGTTTGTATAAAATGGGTTTATACACATGTTCATTGTACCAGTTACTAGTATAGTGATTAGAGATGAGAGAATTTTTCAAAACTTCGATTCGGCTGGTTCGCCAAATTTTCCGAAAAGATTTGCTTTGATCTGAATAAATTAGTTGCGAATTGCGTTAAAAAACGGCTACTTCCGGGCAGCAGAGAGTCTGGATAGTGGTGTAGAGCACTCTGCCTTGTAGTAAAATGCATAGGGAGTAGTGTTGAGCGAGCACCTCTGTGCTCGTATGCTCGGGTGCTCTGCCCTAGCACTCGAGCATAATATAGTCAATGGGACTAAACCGCTCGGAAGAGGGGAGGGTGTCTGGTTAATAGGAAAAGGTCAGAATTGCGACTTCTCCTCTTTTACTCCTTTCGCTCGTAAAAGTATGCTAATTAACCAAATTTGTACGTATTAGCGCACAATGCGTACACATTAGCGTCCAAATGCGTACGCATTAGCATGCAAATTCATATGCATTAGCATACAATGCGTAGCATTAGCGTACCGAACGCCGAGCGGAGCCGAGCGTAGTCATGCTTTGCCGAACAACGAGTTTGGCCGAGCATGCTCGCTCAACACTAATAGGGAGTCTACTGTGGTAGTGAAAGAATTCTGTGAGTCAGTGTGACACGCACATAACAGGCTTCGCTCTTGGAATCGCTGCACACTTTTATGTATTTGGGCAGTTAAGGGGCCAAAACTCACCAAACAACTCAAGTCTGAACTCAGCCTTACAGGTCAATGTTAGTGCCAGCTATAAAGAATCATGCAGAGACCCAAGATCCTACTAGAGCGCCAAAAGAGCACACCTTTTACACCAATTCGTTGATTCCACATACATTTCTACAGAACCTGTTCTATTACACGCTTATACGAGCAGAGCCCCCCCAGTCAGGTTGGAGATAGCAGTGACAGCAGCATCAGCAGACTATAGAGTGGCACGACGATAGTGTGGCCAGGTGGCAGCAGTATGAGTAGGCCACAGAGTGGCAGAATGACAGACCCTGGAAGTGGCAGCAGCAGTGGAAGTAGTAGTACAATTTGGAGGCCACAGAGTGGCGCAATTACCTAATGTTGACGTAGTGGCAGCTAGGAGACGGCATGTGGAGTTGGCGGCGACAGCAGCATCAGGCCGGAGAGTGGCATGATGACATACCCTGAAGAGCAGACCGTAATAAAAAATACTCGTCCTTTTGGTTAAGATCAACGGTAGCATATGTTTTTATCAGTATCGGGGCTGGTTATGCCAGCGGAAGGGACGTAAGACAGAGGAGGTGCAGTGAAGGCTCCAGCTTTGCCTCAACTGTGGTAAAATTTCAGTATTGACGCAGTATGCCAAGAAAGCTCGGAGTTCCATCTTGAGATCGAGCTGACGGTCTGCAGGGAACTGAGCTACCACCTGTGGGAGCCCCTGCCTCTCGCCTCCCCCATGCTCATCGCTGAGTGTCCCGGGGGCCAGAATCGTTTACTTTTAAAAATTCGAGTGTTCAAAACAAACAGGGTTTCCTGTGTACTTGAGCTTTGAATAATGGAATAGGACTACAGAACGTACCAAAAATTTACGAGTGACATGCTGCTGCCAAGCAGAAGATCCCAAAAATTCTAATCTATTTACTAGGCCAACGAGTGGCACAATAACAGCAGCTGCAAGAGGCAGCAGCAGTCGAACAAATTTCTAGGCCACAGAGTCGCACCGTAAAGGCAGCTGCAAGAGGCAGCAGTCTAACAAATTTCAAGGCCACAGAGTGGCACCGTAACAGCAGCTACAAGAGGCAGCAGCAGTCGAACAAATTTCAAGGCCACAGAGTGGCACCATAACAGCAGCTGCAAGAGGCAGCTGCAGTCGAATACATTTGCTAGGCCACCGAGTGCCACCGTAACAGCAGCTGCAAGAGGTAGCAGTCGAAAACATTTCAAGGCCACAGAGTGGGAGAGGCAGCAGGAGTCGTACTAATTTTAATGAGGCAGAATAGCACAGTGACATACCCTGGGAGAGGCAGCAGCAGTCATAAAAATCTAAATGCAACATACCGTAGTGGCACAATTACATAATTAAGAGGTAGCGGCAGCTAGAACACAGCATGCGGAGACGGCGGCAGCAGCATGAGTAGGCCACAGAGTGGCACAATTACATAACTTGGAGGTAGCAGCAGATAGGACACAGCATGTGGAGGCGGCAGCAGCAGCAGCATACCATAGAGTGGCAAAATTACATAATTTGGAGATAGTGGCAGCTAGGACACAGCGTGTAGAGGCGGCGGCAGCAGCATGAGTAGGCCACAGAGTGGCACAATTACATAATTTGGAGGTAGCGGCAGCAAGGACACAGCGTGTGGAGGCGGCAGCAGAAGCATGAGTAGGCCACAGAGTGGCACAATGACATAATTTGGAGGTAGCGGCAGCAAGGACACAGTGTGTGGAGGCGGCGTTAGCAGAATGAGTAGGCCACAGAGTGGCACAATTACATAATTAAGAGGTAGCGGCAGCTAGGACACAGCGTGTGGAGGCAGCAGTAGCAGCATATTGTAGAGTGGCACAATTACATAATTTGGAGGTAGCGGCAGCTAGGACACAGTGTGTGGAGGTGGCGGCAGCAGCATGAGTAGGCCACAGAGTGGCACAATTACATAATTTGGATGTAGCGGAAGCTAGGTCACAGCGTGTGGAGGCGGCAGCAGCATCATCAGGCCACAGAGTGGCATGGTAACATAGCCTCATAGCCTTGAGGTGACAGCAGTAGCAGCATGAGGAGACCTGATTGTTGAGGTGGCAGCAGCATCAGAAGGCTACATATTGGGTCAGTGACAGAGTGGAGAGGTGGATGGCAATACCAGTCACTGGTAAAGATGCTGGGTGGTAGAAGGAGCAGCTGGTAGATGTGTGGCATCAGGCGGGTGGCAGCATCATAAGAGTGGCTTGAGGCAGGTAGCCTGAAGAATACAGTCTCATTTGTCAAGGTTTGGGTGACGCATCATGGCTGATCTAATATGATGCATCAGGCGTTGGTGGGTGGAAATCCTGGTTGATCCACGCCTGATTAATCTTGACAAAGGTGAGTCTTTCCACATTTTAGAAGGAAAAGCGAGTTCTCCTTGGGGTAACTATGGCCCCCGCCACACTGAACACCTGCTCTGATGCCACACTACTAGTCGGGCAGGACAGCTTCTCCAGTGTAAACTCGGCCAGTTGCGGCCACAAATTCAGTTTGGCTTCCCAGTAGTCCAGCGGATCTTCAATGTGGGGTGGCAGGGTGCTGTCCAAGTAGGCCACCACCTGCTGGTTCAGGGTCTGCTCCTGGTCTACCTGCTGCTGGTGAGTACTTTCCGTACTTGGCGGGTGAAGAAAGCTGCTCATCAGCGACTCCAGACTAAAGTTGCTGCTGATGGAGCTGGTACTGCTCCTAACCCCCGACCCCCCCCCACAGCAGCCGTGTCAGTAATACGTGAGCGCTGAGGGTCCCCCCAGTCAGACCTGCGAGAGGATGGATGGACGATGACGCAGATAGGCAGCAGCCAACTGACTACATAGGATGTCTCTATAGTACTTCAGTTTGTCCTCCCTCTCAGCAGGTGAAAAAAGGCCCCCATTTTAGACCAGTAGCGAGGGTCCAAGAGGGTGGAGAGCCAGAAGTCCTCCCTCTGCCGTATGGTGGATATTCAGCTGTCACTACGTAAGAAAGTGAGCATGCATCGGGCCATTTGCGCAAGTGACTTAGAGGGATTCCCTGCCTCCAACTCCACTGTATACTGCCATGGTGTCTCTGGGTCATCTGCCTCATCTTCCTCATCTCCCTCTACCTCCTCTGGCTGCTCCTGTTCCTCCTCTTCTGTCACCTGGGTAGAAAAACCACTAAATGCTTGTGCTCCAATGTCCTCCTCCTCCATCAGTTCAGCACTCACCGGACTCATGTGGCCGTGAGATGCAGTCTCCACGTCTCCAGTCCCCTGACCAGAAAGATTTTGCAGCATTTGTTCCAGGATATGAAGCAGTGGAATGACGTTGTTCATACCTTAGTCCTGGCGACTGACAAATAATGCTGCCTCCTCAAAGGGCCTGAGCAAGCGGCAGGTGTCACGAATGAGCTGCCACTGGCTGACATCAAAATTACACAGGGGAGTACTCCTGTCCGCTTGGATCATTAAAAAAAAACGTTTATTTCCTTCCTCTGTTCGTACAGTCGGTCCAACATATGGAGGGTAGAATTCCAACGGGTGGAAGCGTCATATATCAGCCTATGTTGGGGGATGCCATTCTGCCTCTGCAGCTCAAGGAGGGTGTGCTTGGTGGTGTAGGAATGGCTGCAGTGCATGCAAAGTTTCCTGGCCATTTTTAGAATGTTTTGCAGTTTGGTATAAGACTTGAGGAACCGTTTGAGAACCAGATTAAATACGTGCACCATGCAGGGCGCATGGCTCAGCCCTCCTTGGCACAGCGCGGACACCATGTTCTTTCCGTTATCTGTCACCATGGTTCCAATTTTTAGTTGTCGCGGAGAAAGCCAGCAATCCATTTCTTCTTTCATGACGCAGAGCAGTTCCTCCCCTGTGTTACTTTGTTCGCCCAGGCAAACCAGGCGTAGAACTGCGTGACACCGCTGTGTCCTGCACATGTGGTATGCTGGAGGAGCACTATGACTTGGCCCTGCAGTAGAGGCTGAGGTGGTGGAGAAGGAGCCGGACATTAGCGCAGGATCAGCAGTTTGACAACGAGGAGGAGAAAGTGGCGTCACCTGTTCAAGTTGCTCGCGTGGCTGGGCAGGAAGCACATTGACCCAGTGGGCCGTAAAGGACATGTACTGGCCTTGACCGTAGTTACAACTCCACACGTCGGCGCTGCTGTGCATTTGGCAGACACCAACAGGCTCAAGGACTGGGCCACCTTCTCTTCTACATATTTGTGCAGGGCTGGGACTGACATTTTGGCAAAGAAATGACGGTTTGGGACTCTCAACCTCGGCTCGGCACAAGCCATCAGTTCTCTCAATGGTGCAGAGTCCACCAGTTGAAAAGGGAGGGACTGCAGCATGAGCAACTTGGCCAGGAGCACGGTCAGCTTCTGCGCTGTAGGATGGCTGGACGCGTACTGCTGTCTCTTTGCAATCGCCTTGGTGAACGACTGCTGCCGTAATGAGTAGCGAGGAATAAGAGGAGGAGGAGCAGGAGCATCTGGAGCGGTAGATAATGACAGACAGCTCCCTTCGGCAGAGGTGCTGGAGTCTTGACTGCCTGAAATGGGCTGCGTGCCACTGGGTGATGCTGCTGTTGCTGCTGCCGACTGGACCGCCACATCTGAGCCACGGTTCTCCCAGGCCACTTTGTGGTGACGCTGCATATGTTGGCGCAGGGCCATGGTGCCAACTTTAGCACCCTGGCCACTTTTCACTTTCTGACCACAGATTCTACATATAGCCATGTTTACCTCCTCAGGCGTCTTAACAAAAAAGTTCCACACCGCCGAGTAGGCGATTTTACCACCAACACTCCGCACTGACTGAGTGGTACCGCCACTGCCTGGCTGAGCCCCTGCGCCGGAAAGCACCTGAGAAGAGTGCAGTCTACCCCGTGCCCGAACTCGCACTGCTGCCACTGCTGCCTGCACCACTGCCTGATGCGCAAGCTGTCAGTCTCGTCTGCAGATGATGATAAAGATGATGAAGCCCTTGCTTCACCCGGCTCCCAAGTGCGGTCGGCTACATCATCATCAACTACAGTTTGCACGTCGCTAATGTCCTCCTCAACTGTCTCAGTGTACAAAGCCTGACCGCTCTCAACATCACCTCCCACTACTCTCTCCTCATCAGTACTTGACCGCCTACTGGAAGGAGCGGATTTCTGCCCCACCTCTTGGCTTCCAAGTAGCTGCTGACTGTCCTCAAGTCGTTCATCCTCGCGGTATAGTGGCAAAGAGCCCATAGCATATAGTACTTATCTGGCTGAGAGAACCGAAAAGGACAGAGGCAGGTTCAGGACAGGTGAGGGCACTGGAGCTGCTCCAGGCCCATGCCAACTAAGGGTTGTGTCTGACGAACACACCGACTCTTGGCTGGGGGTTTCAGATGTCATCTGGAAGGAAGTGGATGACCGAGTCAACCATTCAAGAACATCTGGGTTGGTGGTCAACACGCGACCACTAGATGACACTGGTAGCTGTGGCCTCACCGAGTGACCCTTAATGCCATGTCCCCATCCTCTGCTGAGACCTGTGCCTATTCCAGAAACATTTGTGCCACTGCCCCTCCCCTGTGAAGGGCTTCTCACCCCTATGTCTGATATACTGTAAATAAACCCCTATGTCTGATGTACTGTAATAAAAGGAAATTAAGAATCCCCCCAAAAATATACTTTGCTCACTGCCTTGTACAACTGCTTAACTATTTCTTTAAGAAATACCGTCACCCACAGAGTGGTTTAACAATGAGTTGCTGAACTGCAGTACAATGGGTTACTACACAGCACTACACACTATATGACGATTTTCTTTTTCTATGGCGACTGACGCTACAAATAGTTATTTAAAATGAACAACCCCACAAACACGGATTCACTGTTTTTTGACAATTCAACTTCACTGACTACGTTAGCACAATATCACGCTTTTCTGTTTGGATGGCGAATAACGCTGCAAATGGTTATTTAAAATGAACAAACCCACACGGATTCACAGTTTTTTTGGCAATTCAACTACACTGAAGAATTTAACACTATATGGCGCTTGTCTATATGTATGGCGAATAACGCCGCAACTATTTATTTCACATTTACAAGCTTTTCCCCAAACACAACCCAAAAGATAATTTTTTTAAATGTTTTTTTTTTTTTATTATTATTAGTTTTTTTTATTTATTTTTTTATTTTAATTTTTTTTTTAATGTACCCCAAACAAGGCTCTGACCCTCTTACTGCACTGCAAAAAGCGACACTAGTGGTGCTTCTTTGAATAAAGCACCCCAAAACAGCCTTTAGAACAGAGTGCAGTGCTGTATAACAGGCTAATCCCTATGCCCACTCGCTGCTGCTCAGTGTACCAGAATAGCGATTTCACTGCCTGATTTTTTGTCTAGAAATCGAGCCTCTTCTATCCCTGCAATTCAGATTATCTATCCCTGATCTCCTCATTTCTTTTCTTTAGTTTTTCTTTCACTTGCCCTATCTCTCTTGACGTCTTGACGTCTGTCTCTGGTCTAAAATCAATAGCAAATGGCGGATTCCAGCGCTGCAGAGCTATTTATAGGGCTGTGACATCACAGGACCTGGCTGGCTGCTAATTGGCTACATGTCTGCATGTGATCGCATTGTGGGTGTTTACTTCTTTGTCTCAGACATCCCTCCCCCATGTCATGCCATGTGCTTGCGGCCATTTTAGGAAAAAAAAAATATTCGTTACTACGAATCGCCATGAAATTTGCTTTCGTTGCGAATCGAATTTTCCATGAAATTCGTAACGAATGCCACTTTGTCAGCTTCGATTCGCTCATCTCTAATAGTGATCACAAGCTTATTAAATAGCATTTGTATATTTGTGTAATTATGAAATAAAGGAAACTTAGGTTAGGAAGGCTTTCTCTCTCTCTCTCTTTCTCTCTCTCGATAATAGCTACATACTGTATAGAATGTTAATATGTGATTTATAAAATGGATGGAAATGTCCCTTTAACATTGACAATGCCCAAGACATCAGAAGGTTGAGGTTGCACTTTATTTTAATCCCACTAATTAGTCTATATCTTCTATGGCCAGATTTAAGCCAATTACACAAATAACACCTCCAAACGCTTGTTCAGTAACTGATATCTCTACTGACTCATAAATGTGCCTAGTCAAAACCATGCCATAGCATGTTCATTTTGCATGCATCTCCTGCCACAACAGTTAGGATGTTGAAATACAACACTCTAATCTTTTCCGCAAAGGTAGGTGCCAAGAGATTTCAGAGTGGCTTCCAAACTCATTAGATTATTGAGCTTTTGGCAGGTTTAGTTGACCTTACTCTTTTTGGGAAGCTATCGTATAGTCTTTTTCGGCAAAAGGTTCAACAACACTGGGAGATTTGCCACCAAACCAAAGTTAATACTTGGCAAGCAGTTAAGCATACAGTATGTGCAGTGCTGGATAATAATAATTGCTCAAGTAAAATTCACTCCCACTGTTATAAATATTGCTCACCTGTAGCAACCATTCTTATCGACCATTCCAATTGCGATGTGAAGTGCATTTTTTTTTTTGGGGGGGGGGGGGTTACATTTATTGATTCATTACCAAACAAGCTAAGATTTACTTTTTTATAGCCTGTGTGGTGGTGCACAGGATCCCTACAGCTCTGAACTAGTTATCCAAAAGTACACTGTATGGCACCTCCATGTGGCCCTATATTAATGAGATACCGTCACATCATTTAGTGCAGCCCAAAATTCAATCCACACCACTGTCCGTACCTACTTAGACAATCTGCCCTAAACAGCTGCCTCCAACTGGGCGATGGTAAATAACCTACTAAATGCACGGGACCTGAGAGATGTAGTCAGAAAAATCAGGTTAGAAGCAGTTGGGAATGACAAGAGACAAATTAGAATCCAAACAAAGAACCAGTAACAAGCCAAAGTCTAAACAAGACAGTAATGTCAGGACCAGAACGAGAAAAAAATAAGGAGTCAAATATCAGACAGGATCAACACCAGGATAAACGTCATTGATTAAATCTGCAGTCAGAGGTAAAGTCAAAAGGCAAATTCAAGGTCAGAAATCCAAGATATAGAGCAAGGGACGTGTTTGAAGTAGAAAGACCAATCACAGGTGAGACTGTTGCTAGCCTGTTTAACCCCTTCCCGACCGGCACCGTACATGTACGGCGCTCGGGCAGGCGGCGCTCGCGGGTGCGGCGGGCGTCATGGCCGGCAAGTCTCTGCTGTTTCTAACAGCAGACACTTGCCGCTTCTCACCTTCGGCGGCGGCGACTTCCAGGGCGTTACTGATGCCGTGAACACGCGTGATCACGGCATCAGGATGCGTCTGAACCCGGAAGCCTACGCTTCCGGGTGGTGTACAGACGCCCCGATTGGCCAATTGGGGTGTATGTACACCATATGAAAACTGTAATCCTCGCTGGTGAGGATTACAGTTTTCAAACTGCAATTCTTATTCTGGCCACTAGATGGCGGGCCAGGATAAGAAATGAGCAATTCATGGATTTAACTGCATCTAGTAAATCCATGATTGCTCATAAAGAAAAAAAAAAAACACAATAGATCAGATGATATTTGAGCTTTAAAATAATCACAGAAAAAATTTTAAAAAATGTTAAAAAATATATAAAAAATAAAAAAGATATAAAAGTTCAAATCACCCCCCTTTCCGTATAAGTAAAAAATAAGTACCTAAATAACAATAAATATAGACATCATGGGTATCACCGTGACCGAAAACGCCCATACTTTTAAAATATAAAAAAAAATTTCAATACGGCGAATTGTGTGGCAGAAAAAAGCGTCCAAATGGCGATTCGCCGTTTTTTGTCGCTTTTTTTTTCTAAAAAAAATTAAATAAAAAGTGATCAAAAAGTCATACACACCCCAGAATGGTATCAATAAAAACTTCAGACCGCCCCGCAAAAAATGAGCCCCCATACAGCTCTGTACACATAAACACCAAAAAGTTATAGGGGTCAAGATATGACAAGGAAAAAAAAAAAAAAGGGCAACTTTCTAATTATTTTATCACCATCTAAACGCAGGAAAAACTATACATATTAGGTATTGCCGGATTCGTACTGACCAGTAGAATGAAAGTAACCAGTCAGTTTTAGTGCACATCGAACGCTGTAAATAAGAAACCCGTAGAACTGTAGCGGAATAGCGGTTTTCTTGCAATTTCACCCCATTTGGAATTTTTTTCCCGCTTCCCACTACACCATATGCAATATTAAATGGTGGCGTTGGAAAGTAAAACTTGTCCCGCAAAAAACAAGCCCTCATACAGCTATGTGAACAGAAAAATAAAACAGTTATGGCTGTTTGAAGGCAGGGAGCGCAAAACGAAAATGCAGAACCGAAAAAACCTCCGGGGTAGAAAGGGTTAAATATCCTGCTCTAAGGATCAGGAACTCCAGCATCAAGCCTGATTGTCCCGACATCCCTACTCTCTGATAGATCAAGGTCTTCTGACATCAGTACACGCGGGATGCCAGCGCCGACCAGCCCTACTGGTTGCCACTGTCAGATGGGTGACAGATGAAACATCTTCAGGTGAAGATGAGTCACCTTTACTAGATATGCAATGACGTCACAGACATACATCCGATGGACAATTTATTTTTTTTATAGCTGTACCCGTATAATCTTTCTTTTTCTTACGCTATTACAAACACTTAAACGTTGAGGTCACACTAAGCCCTGACACATGCTTTTGTCTTATGATATGCAAATTTTGCCAATTATTAACTTGGCAGCTGCCCATGCAATGAAAGACTGACCTGGGTGTGATAGAAAAACAGCCCTCTATTTAGATTCCAAATTCCTTACCCATTGAATCAAACAATATACGACATATGTGCATATTAATAATTGCAAAATGTGAAATTAAATCAATACTTCTTGGTATGTTACTTCTGTCTCGTTTATATGGAAATTATACTGAGATTTGGCACATTGTGTCATGCAAGGCACACGCTCCTTGAGAATGCAGTTGCAACATGGATTTAACAATGTCCATAAGCATGTAAAAAAAAATAAAGGAGTTTTCCAACAAACCCTAATTATTCTTTACCCACATTGTAGGAGATAAGTGTCTGATCAGTTGACCACTGCAACCTCAAACATCATAAGAACAAGGGTCCAATATTGGAATGAAGCGATAGTTGTACATGTCCATTCATCTTTGCCGAATTCTGTACTCACTAGTGATGAGCGAATCGAAGCGGCAATATTCGTGATTCGCTCGAATATTGCCCGCTTCGGCTCGGCATCCCGAGGCAGCGTGGACTCGTGATTATTCGTGCGTCACTGCAAGTTTGAAATGCCCGTTTTTTTCAGCCAATCAGCATCAAAGGGAAGCCTGTGGGAACGCCTGCTGTGATGTAACAGCCCCTATACCTCCCCAGCAGTGATTGGCTGGCAGTGACATGTGACCTAAATTTACATAAGGTAGGGAGTCTAGGGACCTGCAGCATCAGCCTCATTGTGCTTTGGGAAGGAGAAGAGACAGACAATGTTAGCTAGTGTAGTGTGTGCAGCAAGCAGTTAGTTAGGAGTTAGGTTAGGAAGCCCCAACAGTCTTTTTAAAGACTATACTCTGAAGAACAGTATACAGTATATACTGTAAGCCTGTATTCTGTGTAGGATAGGAAGCCCCAACATTCTTTTTAAAGACTAACTGATTCTGTGAAGAAAACTATACAGTATATGCTGTAAGCCTGTATTCTGTGCAGGATAGGAAGCCCCAACAGTCTTTTAAAAACTAATTGATTCTGTGAGAAAAATTCAGTATATGCTGTAAGCCTGTATTCTGTGCAGAGCTGTGCCTGGTACACCTTGTCCAGCCACATAGCTCAAACTATACATCTGTAAACAGATATATTCCTGTGCATGACTGTGCAGTGACTAGGGTATACATTTCATCAGCCTGCTATATACCTCACAGTCTATAGATACCGTACTGATCTGTAGATTCCAGTTTTATTTGCGCAAACTGCGTAAATTTTTTTTGGGGGGATAGATGTGAAAAATAATATTACCTGCGTATCTATATTGTCCGTTGAATTTCCCTGATCTGTAATACACGGTGCAGTGAGTTGGGAAAAAAATTTCATCAGCCTGCTATATACCTCACAGTCTATAGATACCGTATTGATCTGTAGATTCCAGTTTTATTTGCGCAAACTGCGTACATCTTTTTTGGATAGGTCTGAAAATAATTTTACCTGCATATCTTATTGTCTGTTGAATTTCACTGATCTGTAATACACGGTGCAGTGAGTTGGGGAAAAAATTTCATCAGCCTGCTATATACCTCACAGTCTATAGATACCGTACTGATCTGTAGATTCCAGTTTTATTTGCGCAAACTGCGTACATCTTTTTTTGGATAGGTCTGAAAATAATTTTACCTGCATATCTTATTGTCTGTTGAATTTCACTGATCTGTAATACACGGTGCAGTGAGTTGGGAAAAAAATTTCATCAGCCTGCTATATACCTCACAGTCTATAGATACCGTATTGATCTGTAGATTCCAGTTTTATTTGCGCAAACTGCGTAATTTTTTTTTTGGGATAGGTGTGAAAAATAATATTACTTGCGTATCTATATTGTCCGTTGAATTTCACTGATCTGTAATACACAGTGCAGTGAGTTGGGAAAAAAATTTCATCAGCCTGCTATATACCTCACAGTCTATAGATACCGTATTGATCTGTAGATTCCAGTTTTATTTGCGCAAACTGCGTAAATTTTTTTTTTTGGATAGGTGTGAAAAATAATTTTACCTGCGTATCTATATTGTCCGTTGAATTTCACTGATCTGTAATACGCGGTGCAGTGAGTTGGGAAAAAAATGTCATCAGCCTGCTATATACCTCACAGTCTGTAGATACCGTATTGAATCTTTACAATTATAATAATATAATACTGCTACTGTGCACATGGAGAACCCCAGGGTCAGGGGGAGAGGAGGAAGAGCTGGGAGAGGTGGTCGTGGAGGGAGAGGTGGGAATCGTGGTGGTGCTGTGGTCAGCGGTGATGACCGTGGTGTGCGTGGTGACACAGTGCCGGCTGCTGTGAGTACAGTGGAAACACGTAAGGTCAGGGTGCCTGGTCAACTCCAGAAGTTGGTAGGGCAGCATCCTACAACTCTGACAGACCCCAGCCAGAACCCTCTAGGGGTATGTCCCACGGACAAAATTTATCCATGGAACTCTTTAGCCACCACTTCCCTGATGTGCCAGTGGACGAGCTGCTATGCCCTGATTCTCAGGACCTTTTGCTGTCTCCGGATTATGAGAGTGGGGAGTTAGCAGTGGCGTCTGAGGAGCTGGTGGAAGATGACGACGAGACACTGTTGTCGGAGGTAGTTGTCAGGGACGTCACTGTGGAGTCTGAGGAAGACCTGGGGGATGATGAGGGGACAGATCCTACTTGGGTGGATGAGGCAACTGGAGGCAGTGGTTCAGACTGTGAGACGACATCAGCACCACAAGCTGTTGAGAGAGCCAGAGGGCTGCGACGAGGGAGAAGCCAGGGCCGAGTCACTACTTCCCCAAGTGCTCCTAGAGGTCACGCTCCAGCCCGTACTATGTGCCACTCCTTAGTTTGGGAGTACTTTAAGGATGATGAGGCCGATCCTCGTTTGGCGGTGTGCAATCTGTGCCACACGTCAATGAGCAGGGGTTCAAAACGCAACAACCTGACCACTAGTAGCCTGCGCAAACATTTGGAGAGAAAACACCCCACCAAATGGTTTGCACTTCTGTCAGCTGGTGACGTTGACACAGTTAGTCCAGCAACTGTGTCTCGTCCAAGCCAGGACGTTGCAGCCTCCAGCCCCGAAAGGACCAGTCCAGCTCCATCTCCATCCCTCTCCTCCACTCATGTGTCCCAGTGCGGCGTTCAACTGTCTCTACCGCAGACATTTGAACACAAGCGCAAGTACGCAGCCACCCACCTCCATGCGCAAGCTCTAAATGTGCACATCGCCAAGCTGATTAGTTTGGAAATGTTGCCGTACAGGCTTGTGGATACAGAATCCTTCCGCAACCTTATGGAGGCGGCAGCCCCTCGTTACTCTGTCCCCAGCCGACACTATTTTGCCCGATGTGCCGTCCCCGCCCTGCACCGGCATGTGTCTGAGAACATCGCCCACGCTCTCAAAAACACGGTTTGTGGTAAAGTCCACATGACCACAGATACGTGGACGAGTACCGGTGGCCAGGGACATTACATCTCCCTCACGGCACATTGGGTTAATCTGGTGGAGCCTGGGTCAGAGACCGATCGTGGGGCTGCACATGTGCTACCCACACCACGAATTGCGGGACATAGTTCCGTCTGTGTGTCTCCGGCACATTATGCCTCCACCTCCTCCTCCACCTCCTCCTCCTCCAAAGTGGCAGTGATGCCCCAATCGTCAAGTCTCATTTCCTCGATGGCCAGCAGTTTCAGCACTGTGGTAGGGAAGCGGCAGCAGGCAGTCCTGAAACTGCTGAGCCTGGGGGATAAGAGGCACACGGCTGAAGAGCTCTTACAGGGCATCAGGGGGCAGACCAATGTGTGGCTGGCGCCGCTGAACCTTCAGCCAGGAATGGTGGTCTGCGATAATGGGCGTAACCTGGTGGCGGCTCTGCATCTTGGTGGGCTGACTCACGTGCTATGCATGGCCCACGTGCTCAACTTGGTGGTCCAGCAGTTCCTCAAGACCTACCCCCAGTTGAGTGAGTTGCTCACCAAGGTGCGGCGCATATGCGCCCATTTTCGCAAGTCCACCACCGATGCCGCGACCCTCAGGACTGTGCAAGGGCGGCTACAACTCCCTGTTCACCGGCTGCTGTGTGACGTTCCCACGCGTTGGAATTCGACGTTACACATGCTAGCCAGGGTGTACCAACAACGCAAGGGCAGTTGTAGACTGCCAGCTGATCCCCCGAGGTGGTAGTCAGGCCAGTCAGCTTCCTCATGTCTATGCTGAGGAGTGGACGTGGATGGCTGGCATCTGCCAGGTCTTAGGTCCCTTTGAGGAGGCAACAGAGATGGTCAGTGGTGATGCACACATCATCAGTGTCACCATCCCTCTGTTGTGCCTCATCCAGAACTCCTTGAGGAACCTAAGATCTGAGGATTCAGCAGTGTCACAGGAGGTGGGGGAAGACAGTGACATTGAGAGCACCCTGTTGTCAGTTTCGTAGCGCGAAACTATTGGCTGTACACCCTCCTTGACCCACGCTAAAAGGACAACTTTGCCCAACTTATACCCGTGGAGGAAAGGAGCACCCGAGTCACTTTCTACCACAAGGCCCTGGTTCAGAAACTGCTACAGGCCTTTCCAGACCAGTCGAGCAACAGGGGCGGACTGCAGTGGCTGAAGTTGGAGAGGAGAGGAGGGGGAAAGTCAGTGTAGGCGCCAAGGGCAGGGGTACACTATTCCATGCTTTTGCCAAGTTTCTTAAACTCCAGCAAGACAGTATGACACAGCCACAGGGCAGGCAGACCAGGGCGGAACAGTACCGCAAGATGGTGAGGGAGTATGTCGCGGACCAGACCAAAGTCCTGACCGATAACTCCACGCCATATAATTACTGGCTGGCCAAGCTGGACAGGTGGCCAGAACTTGCGCAGTACGCTCTTGAGGTGCTTGCCTGCCCTGCTGCAAGTGTACTGTCTGAAAGGGTTCTTAGTGCCGCCGGGGGTATCATTACAGACAAACGGACGCGCCTGTCCACCGACAACGCCGACATCCTCACGTTCATCAAGATGAACAGGTCATGGATATCCCCCCAGTTCTCATCCCCACCTCAGGCTACCTCCTAAATTGCTTGCTTTCCTCCTCCTCCTCTTCATCTGAGTTGCATATGCAACAATTTTTCAGGAAAGTCATCCGGCTTCCTACTAACAATTTTTTTAGGAAAGTCATCCGTCTTTCTACTAACAATTTTTCAGGAAAGTCATCCGGCTTTATAAAAACAATTTTTCAGGAGTCATGCGGCTTTGTAACCAAATTTTTTATGAAAGGCCATGGGGTTCTATACACACAGTGCTGACGGAAGCCCATCAGCCTTTCTAAACACAATGCCCACTGCCTCTCCCAAGCGGTTGTGGTGCTGATGTTGCCACACACTTAAAATTGATCTGTTCCGCTCTCTTCCTCGGACTGTCTGCGGAGAAGGCGGACGCTCCGAACCGGTATCATGGCGGCTCTCCGGCCCCTCATTAAGCCCAGGATTGTCAAGAAGCGGACGAAGAAGTTCATCCGCCACCAATCAGACCGTTATGTAAAGATTATGCGTAACTGGCGTAAACCCAGAGGTATTGACAACAGAGCCCGCAGGAGGTTCAAGGGGCAGATCCTGATGCCCAACATTGGGTACGGTAGCAACAAGAAGACCAAACACATGCTGCCCACAGGGTTCTGCAAATTCCTGGTCCACAATGTCAAGGAGCTAGAGGTTCTGTTGATGAGCAACAAGTCCTTCTGGGCAGAAATCGCCCACAACGTCTCCTCAAAGAACCAAAAGACCATTGTGGAGAGAGCGGCACAGCTCGCCATCAAAGTGACGAACCCCAACACCAGACTGCGCAGCGAAGAGAACGAATAAATATCTCTGTGGTTATTTGTGCTAAATAAAAGTTAAATAAACACAAAAAAAAAAATTGATCTGTTCCTGTGCCTGATCCACCCAAGTTGAATCTGTCCCATCATGAGAAAGTCCCCCCAAGGAGTCCCCACTGTAACTTGCTTCACTTTCAACTACCTCACCCCCCGACACCTGTGTCTTGCCATTGTCCACCACCTCCTCAGACAACACTGGTAAATCCCCACTGTCAGCACACTGAGACTGCAAAAGGTCTTGCGAATTGGGGCAGAGAATGTTCTGGGGTAGCACATCAGGGAAGGGGTGACTATGGGGTTCCAGGGAGTACGTGACCACATGCAATCTCCATCCAAAAAGTCATACTGAGGCTCACCACCATGCTTTACACTGCAATCTTATTGAAAGACAGACAATCAGGGGTTCACCGCCAGGTTGTCAGGCAGCATTTTTAAGTGGGTCACCATTACCGTGTCCCTGAAAATTGCCTTGGGGTCATCACCAGACTATTGGCCAGATTTAGAAAAAATGGTGCAATTAGGGAGCCTCAGAGGCATCCCTACATGCTGCCCCTGGTGTTTCCTATCCATTTCCAAGGTGTTTCCATCTTTTTCTGAGGTTTTCACATGTTGGGGCAAACTTGACTGTGCAGAACCTTTGGCCCCTGCAAAAATATTTGGGTCTCCCATAGACTTTAATGGGATTCGTGATTCGGCTCGAACCCACGAATCCCTCGGAAAATTCGGGCCGAATTCCGAATCCCCGAATATTTTAGGATTCGATCAACTCTAGTACTCACCTATCTCCAGCAGTCCCATAGAGAAGGAGTGGCAGTGGACATGCAAAACCAATACAGTATTCTCATAAAGGGTCCCCATGCATGGACCTGCAACAATCAGACACTTATCCTCTGTATCCCTATAAAGTGGTTTTCCCATGATTAATGAAAAAAGTGAAAATAAGTCATTAGGTTGCCAGGAGACAAGTTGGACCTGTCCCCCTGGTTACAGAGTCTCTGCTGAGCAGGCCTAGAGCCAGGTCTTGCAGTTGTGAGTCTCACACAATTTTGCCTAGTCCAGGGAACCTTTATCCCTGAAAGCTGCCAGAGAAGCAACTGAACTGAGAGAATACCACTGAGAGAACGAGAACAGACATCTTCATATGGTTGAGAACCAATAAAAGGCAGTGCTTGAACTGAGACAGTAAGGTAAACCCATGTTTGTTACAATAGACTTTACTACATGTGGAAAGTGTTAATTGCTCCTGGACCTGGTACAAACCACAATTCTGAGATTCTGAGACTAACTGCCCACTTGGATCTAAGCTGTGCACCCTGCAGACTGGGCATTGCAAAAGGGGTCATGAGAACAGAATTGCATGTCTGTGTTTATTTGCGAAGGTTGCAAAGGGTATCTTGACACTACCATCATTGTCACCTATATACAACCTTTGGGAGAGACTTGCTGTGTTATATACCTCAGAACTGTGCCTACTGCTTGTGTATGTACTACAACTGCCCTTATCTGCTCAGGAAAGAGAGACTTTATTTATTCTAACCAAACGTGCCTGGTCATTGGCTACATCATCCATCCACCTGCCCCTCCATCTGCCCTCCTGCCTTGCACCCATCCAGATAACATCAAGGGCACCACCTGGCAGAAGCCCCTAAAGCCCCTAAGAGTGAGAACTTCCACCATGAGTACTAATATTCCCATCAGTACCAGTACCACCGCCCCTGCCCTCTACACTAATTCCTTTTAGGGCTCTTTGCACCAATACTGATCCAGTGTTTTTTGTTTTCTTACCGCCCCCTCCTTTCCCACCACAAACCTCCACTGTATTAATTTAGTAAATTCTGTAAAAATTAGGAGGCATAGAGAGAGAGAGCAAAAAAAATTAAAGGTGTTCATAATATTTATCACTCATCCTCATTAAAAGCCATCAATACCTTATCAGTAGGGGTTCAACTCCTGGTACCCCTGTGGATCAGCTATTTGAAGAGGCTGCTGAACTCTGGTCAGTGCCACACTGTCATTTTAGCTTACCAGGCACAGTACCATTCATTGGATAGCGGCTGTGCTTGCTATTGCTGCTCAACCTCATGCACTTGAATAGGACGGAGCTACATCTAGGCCATGTGACCAATGAACATGACATCACTGGACTAGGATGAGGCTGCAACGCTTACAGAGTGCCTCAGCCTTTATAAACAGCTGATCAGTGTGAATGCCAGGAGTAGGACCTACAGCAATCAGAAATTTATGAACTATCCTGAGGTTAGGCCATTAATATTAAACACTCTGAAAACCCCTTTCATAAAAAAAAAAAAAAAAACGTGAGAGATAAAAGAGTATGTGAGTCCTAGGAGACCTAAGAATATTATGCAAAGATTTTCAGGACAGTTGGATTTAAGCCCGGATCAAATTTTGAGTGATTTCATCATCTCTAGATGTGAACACTTGTTAACCTAGTTCTTGAGCTATGTCATCATTAGAGATGAGCAAAGTTCTTAAATATTCGATTCGGCTGCTTCGTTGATTTCACAAAAAAATTCACTTTGTAATGAATTACCTCATAGCACCCCCTCAGATGCCATGTTCATCGCTGATCGCGGCATATGAAATCAAAATTAAAGCATTTTAGGGGTTGCTCTCTAAGAAAAAAACTTAAATTGTACTTACTGCATCCATTTGAGCTCGAAGAGGCCACCAAGGCCATCTTGCTTGAAGATCCAGTGAGAAATCTCTTGCAGCATGGTGATGTCATACTTCACTGCGCATGAGATTTCGCGCAGTGATTATGATTTTTTTTATTTACAGCCATTTCAGGGAAAATTGATTTGTTCCAAAGAAGCACTAAAAAATTCAGCTTCACAGCAAATCAAATTTTTCTGAAATTCAGATTGAAGTCCTCTTCGTTAACTTTGATTCGCTCAATACTAGTCATCATGATTCATCATGCCTGATCATTCTCATTTCTAATGTGTCTTAATACTTTATTCATTTCAGGTTTGGAAAGATGCTGCTACTCAGATATTTTTTTCCCTTTCCACGGCCTGGGGTGGACTTATTGCTCTGTCTTCCTACAACAAATTTCATAATAATTGCTACTCAGACGCAATCATAGTCTGTGTAACCAACTGTGTCACCAGTGTGTTTGCCGGATTTGCCATATTTTCTATTTTGGGACACATGGCGCATGTGTCTGAGAAATCTGTTTCCGAAGTAGTAGACTCAGGTAATTCATATTTGATTTAAAAAAAAATTATTATTTGCCTTTATTGTAGTTAGATCTTTCATACAGAAAGTACATGATAACTTGAGCTACAATGTAAATATGAACACAAATGTGAAAGAATATTTGACAATTTCAATGTCTTGAACCTGACAGGTTACATGTTACAGATTATGGTGCACTATAGAAACAATCCTAGAGCTTTTGTTGCCCCCTTTCTTCCTTCAAGACACACCCTAGTTCTGGTTCTCCTGCCTGATGCTAATTGGGGTGATGTTGAGTGTTTGTAAGGGTACAAGGCATGGAGTGTGGCAAGCAATGGCCGGTGTATGGTGCAGGAGTGAGTAAGCAGGCCAGACACAGAATATCTCTCTTTACTTTAGTGCAACATGGCAGTTGAAGTAAATCCAACGATAGCAAAAACATAGTTCCTGCAAAAAGACAGTTCCCCCAATCTCCCCAGATGGTTTTGTATAGATTTGAGCAAGTATGTAAATGATTGTTCTCTTTCCTCATCTTTCCCAAGTCTCTTTCTGAAAAATCTATGGCTGGCCATATCATATTTGCAATTGTGCCTGAGGCAATCACAACTGTGAACACAAGTGTAAAGGGTGTCTTAACAGTCTTAACAGTATTTCCTTCACTGCAGTAAAGTCTAAAAAGCTTAGGAACCAGGATGCTCCAATGCTCATCAATGCAAATTTATGAACCGTCTTATCTCTTTCTCTCTTACTTTCTTGAGTACTGGTGAAAAATGGTGAGGTCTTTCATTCAATAAGCAATCCTCAGAGAAGGTGATTCTCTAACACCTTGATCCAATCATGTGAGGAGGGAGAACATGGAGTTGCTTCCTTACTCTTCTCTTGCTGACTCAGAACTCAGTCTAACTAGACTGTGCGAGGGGTTGATCCTGGATCCACGCCCAAGCTTCTTAAAGGGGGCTGTGTCAGCATTGGTTAACTCCCTCACTTCCATATATAACCATACTGGATACACAGAGCATAAAATGATATTAAATAATGTGAAAAGCATTAAACAGCAAACAATTTGCAGGTGCCCTCTGCTCTGAGGGGCTCACATGCACATCAATGCTGTTGATCAATTAATGGCCTCAGCAGTGACCTATGACTTCTGTGGCTCATCGTTCACGTGCCATTACTGATACATAACCACAAAGGGCAGTCATTGATTGTCCAAAGACAACATGTCACACTTCTGATACAGCAGATAGAGACCCAATGCCTCATTCACACGTCAATGTTTTGGTCAGTGATTTCTATCAGTGATTGTGAGCCAAAACCTGAATTGGCACCTCCAGTGAGTTAAGGTATAAGGAAAAGATCTGCACCTGTTCTGTGTTTAAAGCCACCCCTGGTTTTGACTCAAAATCACTGATGGAAAACACTGACCGAATACTGACTGTCTGAATAAGGCTACATGCACACGACCGAATGTGTTTTGCGGTCCGCAAATTGCGGATCCGCAAAAAAAAGCATGACGTTCCATATGGCATCCGTGTTTCCGTTTTTTTTTTTGCAGATCCATTGTAACAATGCCTATTCTTGTCCGCAAAACGGACAAGAATAGGACATGTTCTATTTTTTTTGCGGGGCTACGGAACGGACATACTGATGCGGATAGCACACGGTGTGCTGTCCGCATTTTTTGCTGACCCATTGAAATGAATGGGTCCGCATCCTATCCGCAAAAAAAAACAAACGGACACGGAAACAAAATACGTTCGTGTGCATGTAGCCTAAGGCATTAAATTCTAAGCCCCATTGAGGACAGGTTGATGCTAATTTCTGTAAAGAGCTGCGGAATATGTCAGTGCTATATAAGTGAGTATAATAAATATAATATAATAAATAAATGGAACTTTTAGACCGTATCAGGTGATTTGTTACCTGTCTCACGCAATAAACAAGAACAGATTCCTGGAAAATAAAATTTATTTCCTGCATTTTTGTAAAAGAATTTTCCCCAAAAGAAACATCCTTGAACTTTTGCATGTTTCACAAGATAAGGTTTTGCAAATTGATGAGCATTTCAGACATCCAATGTACCTAGAATTCCTATCTATTAATGTCATTACCCTGGGTATAAGCGAAAGTGTAAATCTGAGTGTATGAAATGGAAAGACAGAATGTTCTGTTACTGGAATGTGACCGGCTCAACAAGTGTACTTGTAGTCCCACATCCCCCACTCCTTGGTTTCTGTGTATGATTTGTCATTGGGAAGCATAAGAAAAGCTAATCACAACCACATAGGGACTGTAAATGCAGCAATATTATATTACGTTGACCCAGTTATTTTCAAACCCATATTGAAGACTGTATAATTAACTAGATAGTGGTTTCCCATTTAGGACCCTCACCAATTAACTAGAGTGGAGAGTGGCTGCAGAGAGCATCTCCTGCTCAGGAGGACTCAACATTTTTATGCTCTGTGCAGAAATTCTATTGGTTTCAATAGGAACTGTGTCATTCTTCATGAGATATTACAGCTGGCTGCTTGGGAGCCAGCAGTGAGAGCCCTTCTAGAAAATTGTCAAAAACAGACAGCTAATACAGTTAATACAGGGTGGCCCACAAAAAAAGTTGCTTGCCTCCAGTGATAGTAAAGTATGACAAGGTGAACAAGCAAGTGGATTTTTTTAAATCACCCTCAAGTCACAAAAGATGCTGAAAGTGGTCCCTGTTCAGGTCTCTGCATTTTTGGGCACGTCGGATTATGTTGGCTGATACTGCTTGTGATGCTGCTGATAGTGTTTGTGATGTTCTTCTGGAGTTCATCCAGGGGATGTGAATTGTTAGCGGACATCTTCTATTTTAACCACTTCCCATCCGGGCCATTTACCCCCTTCCTGACCAGGCGTAATTTTGGAAATCTGACATGTGTCACTTCATGTGGTAATAACTTTGAAACACTTTTACTCATCCAAGCCATTCATAGATTGTTTTCTTGTGACACATTGTACTTTGTGTTAATGGTAAATTTGAGTCAATATATTTTACCTTTATTTATAAAAAATCCAAAATTTACTGAAAATTTGGGAAAAAAAAAAATCACAATTTTTTAAATATTAATTTCTCTGCTTTTAAGTTGCATAGGGATATCTAATAAAATTGTTATTAATGAACATTCACCATATGTCCACATTATGTTGGCATAATTTTGGAAATGTAATTTTATTTTTTGAGGACGTTAGAAGGCTTCGAATTTTAGATGTAATTTTTAAGATTTTCATGAAACTTTGCAATAGTTAATTTTAAAGGACCTTTGCAGTTCTAAAGTGACTTTGAGGGGCTTAAATAATAGAAACCTCCCATAAATGAACATATTTTGGAAACCACAGCCCCCAATGTAATACAAACTGATTTTTACAAAGTTTGTTAACCCTTTAGATTTCCCACAAGAATTAAAACAGAAGGAAGGTGAAATTTAAAAATAAATATATTTTTTTTGCAGATTTTCAATTTTTAATTCATTTTTCCTATAAGATAGCAAGGGTAAACCGCAAATCAAACCTGAATATTTATTTTCCTGATTCTGAAGTTTGCAGAAACACCCCATATGTGGTTGTAAACTGCTCTGTGACCGACAGTAATGAGAGGGAGATAGTACAAGCATTTGTGATGGCTTTGACAGCTTGTCAGAGTGATCAAAAGCCTGGAGGCCAGGAAAAAAGGTCTCAGGTTAAAGCTCCATGTTCTTGGCTGTCAGGAGGCAGCTGAGTCATGGAGCTTCTATTGTACAGGTGCTGCACACAGGGGGCAAAGCTCAAAGACGTTTTAAAACATCCATTCAGAGATAGAGATCCACTACCAGGACATTTATAGTCAATGGGCTGTCACGAGTAGGCCTGCGTCTGGAATCAGACGTTCTGCACGGCTTTCTAAGTGACATATTTGACAGGCTATTCCATTTATTTGGGTGCTGTTCACCACACCCCTTCCCCTCAGCTGTTGCCGCTTGGCAATTAGCTCTCTCCTATTTACCCCTTCCTCTCCCAGTATCCCTTGAGGTTTATATCTTCTGCTTACCTGGTTGAGAGTGGTGTGGATCTGGCTGAGATCCTGTTGCTGAGTTATCTGCTTTAGTTAAGTTTCTTCTATTCCTTTTGTTGTTTTCCTTTTGGAGTTTCCTGTTCCTCCTTACGCTTGGAGGAAAGGGTTTACTCTCTTGTGTCACTAGACTGCAGGGTTTTCTAGGGTGCATTTAGATTAGGTTCCTGTGTATGAACTTTCCTACAACCCAGGTTTGTTCATACTGGTAGTCAGCCAGGGCCTAGTCTCAGGGTCCCCTGCAGGAGGTGACCGGTTCCCTGGTTTTGTCTGTTCCCATCCCTCATACGCTCGGTGTGGCTTTTCCCCCCACACCAGAGCGTGACATGGGCAGACTGGAAGTGGTTAAATTTCCCCACAAATTGCATGTGGACAAGTTTGGGTAACAAGGTGGCCATAACCCTTTGCTCACAGTTCGCTCCTATGTAGACAGTACATGAATCCATGCCAGTGATGTCTATGAGGTGTGGAATGTTGCCCCATCTTCTTCTGCAGCACCACTGTTGAAAAGCTGCAAGCAGTATCAGCCAACATAATCCAACGTGCCCAAAAGATGCACAGACGTGAACAAGGACCACTTTCACCACCTTTCTGACTTGTGGATAATTTAAAAAAATACTCTTGCTCATTCATCTTACATACTTACCTATCTTACTATCGCTGGAGGTGGGCTACTTTTTTGTGGGCCACCCTGTACTTTAACTAAAGTGAGCAGCTCAAGAACTAATATTTACTGCACTTTAAAAGGCACTTTAAATAGGTTTTCCACTTTTGACAATCTCTTTCTCTTATGGTAGATTGTGTTAAATGGAATTACCCTGCAATGCTGCTACTATGTTAATACTAAGCTGTAGCCGCTATCAATGAGGTCCTTGATCAGCTCATCCTTTAGGGAATCAGACTCTGGTTAGAATTAAAGGAATCCATTACACTTAAGTCAAAAAGACAATTGTTATGTTACTTTATTTCTAAAAGAGCCCATACACCTTCAATAAGCTGTTGGTTGAACGCTCACTCAACCAACAGCTTTCTTTCTCGACTCCCCATAAACATGCAGTCTCTGTTCAAGCTAGCTTTTGCATTGTTGATGTGTTGCTAATGGGAAGATTAGAGATTAGCCATTGCCAGACAACTCTGATAGCGGCTTATTTCCAAGGAGAACAAAAGGATCAAAAATGTTAATTTGCATGATCCTTCTCTTCCTCAACATCATCTGTTGGGGAGAGTTGGGAGCTCCCTATACACATTCGATTGTCAGCTGATCCTGGACAAAAATGTGAGTTCTGCCAATAATACACGAATGTGAATGGGGAGCCTTACTTAAGAGGTGTGTCTGTTTTTTTGTAACATACATTCACTTTATACATTTGTTTCCATTGTGATTTAGGCTTTGGTTTGGCATTTATTGCATATCCAGAAGCTTTAACTCAACTTCCAGTTTCCCCTCTTTGGTCGTTCCTGTTTTTCTTTATGCTTCTAACTTTGGGGCTGGACTCTCAATTTGCAATAGTAGGTAAGAATATACATTATTTGTCATATTCGTATTGTTCAAATACCATTGCATTATGATTAGCAAGCAGTGGCCAGTGTTGTGTCACCCAACTAGGATTTGTGCATAATGTACTAAACAGGATACAGGAAAAATACAGAATTGTTATTAAATATTGCATCAGCTGTCAATAGTCAATATCTATATGTCCACCCTGAAGGTACAATAATGGAGGTCATAGACCTCTCTTCAGCCATCAGAGTGACTTTCTTATCTCTACTGATGCTATCTTCAAAAGCTGCCATCAATATCTATCTCTGGCTGTCATATATATACCTGAGATATAGATGTGTCTGTTATGTTGGCAGCTTAAGCTCGTCGCTGACTTTCTGCTTCAGGAGATCACGAGTGCAGTGCCTGGGCACCAGTGTTCTGTGAGCCTATTGGGAATATTCTTCATTAAAGCTTCCTTAATTCTACAATATTGGAAGAGTTAAATCTTTGTTTGATGTGCAGCCATTAGGCTGTTAAAATGTGATCAGCTTCTGATATATATGCTGTACTGTTTGTTTCATTCTCTGCCTGAGCAATAGGTTGATCTAGCTTGCTTTTCCCTATGTAAGATGTGCTGTTCCGTTTGTCTGCCAGTATACTGATCTCCGCCTAATTCCTGACTCAGACCCTCTGCAGCCTGAACTGACCTCTTCCTGATTATCATATTGAGCCTTTGCTGCCTGCCCAGGCCTGAGACTTGTTTCAAGGATTTGCACAAACTCTGCTTGCCCTGCCCTCTGCCTGTTCCTGACTACAAGTTTTGCTTGATCACTCAGTGCCCCACAATGGTATCACTGACACCTATGGGTCAGTTGCCAACCATACTGGGACTACTCTATGAGGCCTGGTGACTCACCTACAGTGAAATCCAGATCCCTGAATAGGAGTGAAAGGATGTATACCAAGGAACTGGCAGTATAATGCCCTTAGGTTTAGCCCAAACCTAAGCCAAACCTACTACTTGACACAGCTGTTCCACTACTACTGCCCGTAACAATGTCTTAGACATTGAGGTGCTGTATTCTCTCTCTCTTTATATGAGATAGGTGTATATATATATAAAATCTACAAATACAGGTTTGACCTACTGACCTATTATAATATTATTATTATATGATACTTCTATCCCCCTTGCAAAATGTTACAGTACAGTTTCAGTAATACTGTTATACTGTATAACACATCATGCTTAACATTTATTTGTATAGAAGAGCTCTGCTTTCGTAATGGCATATGGATTTACTGTATGTGGCTAGTATTAAACTAAGTAGGTGCTGTATAAATCTGTATGCAGAGAGCTGCCCCTAGTGGCAGTTGTAGGTAGTCTATATGACAGCATCACAGGGGATGGGGGGAAGTTCAAAGTCAAGTGGACTCATGCCACAGGCACCAAAACAGCTGAGTATCTTGCCTATCTGTGTGGTCTGCTCACATGTATCTATATAACATATCATAGAATGCTATTTACTGTATGTCCATTAATTTGTGTATTTTCTAGGAATAAATGATAACTATAACTAGCTAGATTCCTTAACATCAGTAACTTTCCTTACAGAAACTATCACAACATCTATACTAGATGCGTTTCCTGAGTTGATGAAAAAACGTCGGATCCCTATAACCATCTCCTGTTGTTGTGTTCTGTTTCTTCTGGGACTCGTTTGTGTTACTCAGGTATTGCTTCAAGAGGAGGAGACAATGGGAAATATGCAAGCACAAATTTCCCAGCATGCATATGTAACATGTTTGAAGGCCTTTTAAAGGGCTTAAAGAGTACCTAAAAAAATTGCTTAATAGATGTGCTTCTTTGTACAATCATAACTGTTAAGGAAGTTGGAAGTACTGCTTGTATGACATCCTTTTCCTTACTTCCCATTATGTTTGTTTTTAGCGCCAAAGCTCATAGAAAGATAAGGAGGGAGAGATCACACTTACAGAAAGGCAGGAGGCTCCTGTGATCGTCAGAACCAGTATAGAAGCAGTTCTTTTATCAGGGTCACAATCTCAGCTAGCTCAACCCGACCTCACTTCCTCTCTGCCATCTTCTGAGTCTACAGGGACAGATCTTGCCTGATAACAGGCAGTGGACTGGAACTTAGGTAGCAGTGAGACCCCTAGTAACCATGATTTTACAGCTTTTTTAGGTGGATTCATGCATATTTTTTAAATAAAGTGATTTAGAAATTTACTAGTTACACCATTCTCTATTAACCCTTTGGATACCGGAGGTTTTTTCGGTTTCGCGTTTTCATTTTTCTTCCCTATTTTCTGTGAGCCCTAACTTTTTTATATTTTTGTTCACATAGCTGTATGAGGGCTTATTTTTTGCGGGACTTTTTGTACTTTCTAATGCCGCCATTAATGATGGCATAAAATGTTGTGGGAAGCGGGTAAAAAAATTCCAAATAGGGGGGAATTGGGAAAAAAACGCAATTCCTCCACTGTTTTATGGGTTTTGTTCCCACAGCATTCTGTTTGCGGCAAAACTGACCCATGCCCTTCATCTCTCTGGGTCGGTACGATTACAACGATACCCCATATGTGTAGGTTTGTTATGTTTAAATAGTGTAAAAATAAATCTAAACTTTGAAAAAAAAAATTTTTTTTTTACTTCGTCATATTTCAACCCCCATAACTTTTTTTTCATTACATCCACTGAGCTGTTTAGGTGCTCATTTTTTGCGGAACAATACATAGTTTTTATTTATACCATTTTGGAGTGTGCGTGACTTTTTGATCACATCTTATTACATTTTTTTGGGTAAGAGAAGTAGTGAAAAAATGGCAAATCAGCCATTTTGACCCGTTTTTCCGTCACGCAATTCGCTGTATTGGAAAATTGTTTGATATTTTAAAAGTACGGGCATTTTCGGTCGCGGTGAGACCCATGATGTTTATATTTATTGTTATTTAGGTATTTTTTTTTTTAATTATACGGAAAGGGGGGTGATTTAAACTTTTATATTTTTTTTTATTTTTTATATATTTTTTAACATTTTTTTATTTGTTTGCGATTATTTTAAGGATTATATATGACCATATATATATAATGTTTTTTAATTTTTCATTTTGAGCAATCAGGGATTTTTAAAACTCAATTTTAAGTCCCCTTTGCTCATTTCTCATCATGGCCTGCCATCTGGTGGCCAAAATAAGAATTGCAGATTGAAAGCTGTAAACCTCATCAGCGAGGTTTACAGCTTTCAGATCGAGTGCAGACACCCCGATTGACCACACAGGGTGTCTGCACAACACCCAGAAGCGCGCGTTTCTGGGTTTTAGTGCTGTTAGATGTCGTGATCTCACGTGATCACGGCATCTAATGCCTTTATTTACCCCGATCGGCATTATTGCCGGTTGCGGTAAGTAGCGGCAGGTCTCTGTTGTTTGAAACTCCCATACCTGTACGGCGCTGGTAGCGTAGGGGTTAAGTGAAATTGAATTGTGTACAGTGACTAAGTCATACACACTAGATTAAAGAGGACCTCTCCCCTCTCCTGAAATGCCTGTTTTATAGCTTCATGCACTCCTCATGTAATAACAATTCTGGAGCATCTATTCTTATGGCTCTATGTTGTGCCATTCCTTTATTATTTCTACTAGAAGTTATGAATTAATTGCTAGCAGTCTGCAGCAAGGGTACAGAGGGGTTGTAACCAGTTGGAGGTGTGTACCTGCACAGCGTGACAATGGCAGCACTGATTAGATAGAGTGAGTCTGTGCAGGTACACCCCCCAACTAGTTACCACCCCTCTGTACCCTTACTGCAGACTGCTAGCAATTCATTCATAGCTTCTAGTAGAAATAATAAAGGAATGGCACAACATAGAGCCATAAGAGTAGATGCTCCAGAACTGTTATTACATGGGGAATACATGAAACAAGCATGTGAGCACCCGAGCACAATGGAAGTCAATGGGAGAACCCGAGCACTAAACCATGCACCCTCTGCTCTGAAGAGGGGAGGGTGTCTGGTTCATAGGGAAAGTTGAGAAAATTGTGGAAACACCACTGACATGGTTTGGGAACAGCATGGGGAGGATGTCTGGATGCATCTTGGCGCCAAAGTCGCTGCTGTTAACGATGTTGTCCGAGTATTACGCCACTTTTACAGAATAACAAGAATACCCCCCAAAACCGAAGATAACATTGATTTTAGAGAAAATATTGTTAGGAAACATATTTACTTGTACGTAAAGCACAAGTGCTGCCAAAAATTACAAGAAAGATGCACTCCGATACAACCGTTATATCACACAAAGGAAGGCCTCATTTACATTGTGGTACAATTGTTCATGTCGTGGGACTCTAACACTCATAAAGCCTATGCACAAAGTGAAAGGGCTGCCAAAAATTACAAGGAACAGGCAATCCAATACACCCTTTATTACACATAAAGGAGGGCATCAGACACACCCTTGAAAAATTAGGATTGATGGCCTGCTGGTGACCGTCTAAAACATTAGGGATGAAGGTCTGCTGCTGAGCTGACCCTCTAAAACATTAGGGGTTAGTGCCTGCTGCTGATCTGACCGTCTAAAACATTATGGTTGAGGGCTGGCTGGTGAGCAGAATGTCTAACACATTATGGTTGAGGGCCAGCTGGTGAGCAGACCTTCTAAAACATTATGGTTGAGGGCCTGCTGGTGAGCTGACCGCCAAAAACATTATGGTTGAGGGCCTGCTGGTGAGCTGACCGTCTAAAACATTATGGTTCAGGGCCTGTTGGTGAGCTGACCATCTAAAACATTATGGTTCAGGGCTGGTGAATGTCGAGGGCAGCCTAATAAACAGTTTCATATGATGGAGGATGAGGAGGAAGAGGACGAGAAGAGGAAGGCATACATGGGAATACAGTGTATTCAATACACCCTAAAACCCACATTTAAGGTTCCTTCATGTTAAGCCGCTTTCCTCTGGTGGGGTAGAGAAGTCAGGGGCAATCCAGGCCTTGTTCATTTTGATAAGCGTCAACCTGTCAGCATTTTTAGTTGACAGGCGGATGCGCTTATCAGTTATTATGCCCCCAGCTGCACTAAATACCCGCTCCGACAAAACGCTGGAGGCAGGGCAGGCCAGCACCTCCAAGGCATAGAGCACCAGTTCGTGCCACATGTCCAGCTTAGACACCCAATAATTAAAAGGCACAGAGGGATCGCTGAGGACGTTGACACGGCCAGCTAGGTACTCCTTTACCATTTTCCAAAACTTTTCCCTCCTTGTGACACTAGGCCACTCATCAGGGTGAGGGTGCTGGCGGGATGTCATTAAACTGTCCCAGGCCTTGGAGAGTGTCGCCCTGCCTTTGTTGGAACTGCTGTGTGCTCCCCACATCTCCCCTCCTTAATTGGCCAAGGAACTACGTACTCTGCCGCCAGTGTTGTCAGCTGGAAATTTTTGGAGCAGTTTTTCTACAAGGGCCTTCTGGTATTGCACCATTTTTCTTATCCTCTCCACCACAGGAATGAGAGATGAGAAGTTCTCTTTGTAGCGGGGGTCAAGAAGGGTGAACAACCAGTAATCGGTGTTGGCTAAAATACGTATAACGCGAGGGTCACGGGAAAGGCAGCATAGCATGAAGTCAGCCATATGTGCCAGAGTCCCAACAGACAAAGCTTCGCTCTCCTCACCAGGAGGATGACTCTCAATCTTCTCCTCCTCGTCCTCTTCGTCCTCTTCCTCCTCTTCGGCCCATCCATGCCGAAGAGATGGTGTAAATGTGCTATGGGTACTACCCTCTGTAGCAGTGGCAACCGTCTCCTGCTCCTCCTCCTCCTCCAATTCGTGCTGAGAAGACAAACCGAGGGTGGTCTGGCTATCACCCTGTGTAGGATGGGTACGCTGTTAATTTCATTATCGCCACTCACCATCTGTGTAGATTGATCAAAGTTGCGTAAAACCTCACAGAGGTCAGGTCAGACATCAATGCCCACTCATCGCTTGTGAAGAGCGGAAGCTGAGTGGAAAGGCGCCGACCGTGTTGCAGCTGGTATTCCACTACTGCCCTCTGCTGCTCACAAAGCCTGCCCAACATGTGGAAGGTGGAGTTCCAGCATGTGCTCAGGTCGCACAGCAGTCGGTGAGCTGGCAAGCGCAAGCGCTGCTGCAGCATTACCCGGCCAGCTGAAGCTGTAGGTGACTTTCGGAAATGGGTACACAGGCGGTGCACCTTCACCAGTAGCTGAGGCAAATTTAGGTAGGTTTTCAGAAACCACTGAACCACTAAGTTGAAGACATGGGCCAGGCATGGAATGTGTGTGAGGTTGCCCAGCTCCAAAGCCACCACCAAGTTGTGGCCGTTATCAGACACAACCATGCCTGGCTGTAGGTTGAGTGGCGAGAGCCACAGTTCAGCCTGGTCCCTTATGCCCTGCCACAGCTCTGCGGCGGTGTGCTGTTTGTCACCTAAGCAAATAAGCTTTAGCACAGCCTGTTGCCGCTTCCCGACTGCTGTGCTACACTCCTTCCAGCTACTGACTGAACTCTGACTGGTGCTGCAAGATTCGAATTCTGCAGTGGAAGTGGAGGAGGAGGTTGAGGAAGAGAAGGAGGGGTTGCAGCCGCTACTGTAGCTGGTGGAGGAAATCCAGATGGAAGTAATCCTTGGCGTCGGTAGCACCTGTGCCAACCAAGGGTACGACTCGCTCCCAGCCTCCACAACGTTCACCCAGTGTGCCATCAGGGAAATGTAGCGTCCCTGGACAGAAGCGCTTGTCCATGTGTCAGTTGTTCAGTGGACCTTCCCAGTAATTGCGTTGGTCAGGGCAGGGGTTATGTTTCGGGACACATGCTGGTGTAAGGCTGGGACGGCACACTGGGAAAAATAGTGGCAGCTGGGGACTGCATAACGAGGGACAGCCGCCGCCATCAGGCTGCGAAAAGCCTCAGTGTCCACCAGCCTGAACGGCAACATTTCCAGGGCCAGCAATTTGGAAAGTTGCGCGTTTATCGCTATGGCCTGTGGGTGGGTGGCAGGGTATTGCGCTTGCGTTCAAATGCCTGGGGTAAGGTCATTTGAATGATGCACTGGGACACTGAAGTGGACGTGCTTGCTGATGGTTCTTGCGAAGGTCCAGGACAGCACGTAACAGAGTGGAAGAGGAGGCAGTGGTGTGACCTGCAGACACCGATCATGGACCCAGGCGTTCAGCCCACCTATTAGGGTGCTTTGCTGCCATCTGCAATGTGGCGGATCATGCTGGTAGTGGTCAGGTTGCTGGTGTTACTGGTGTTTACGCCCCTGCTCATCTTGGTACGGCACAGGTTGCTTGGCTTGCCACCTTCCCAGGTTGGATCAGCGATTTCATCGTCCACCACCTCCTCTTCCACTTCCTCACTCTGGTCCTCCTCCTGACATGGTGACCTAACAAGAACCTGACTTAACTGCGTCTCATCCTCATCATCAACCTCTTGAGGCACTAATTGCCCTTGACTTATTGGCAACTGTGTCTCATCATCATGCACCTCGCCAGACATTAATTACCATTCCCCACCGTCATTTTCTTTAGACTGTGGATGCTCATGAGTTTGCTCCTGTCCCTCTTCAATCGGGCTTGGCGAGAGGCCCAAATCAAGTAACGGCGATGAAAAAAGTTCCTTGGAATATCCGAGTGTGGATTCACTTATTTGCCCAGACTGTGCATGGTGGAAGGAAGGAGGATCAGGGTGAGGATGTGGTTGACCAGACTCTTGGCTACTGAGACTACCTATTCGCACTGGTGTGGCATCAAGAGTGGTGTCTTGCGCCGCCCTGCAAACTGTGACATAAAGCTAGGAGTTTTGGATGACTTTGTTTCTTGGGCTCTGCCAGCAGGCACAGTTTCACTGCGCCCAGAGCCATGGCCTCTGTGTGCACCATCAGCAGCACGTCCACTTCCCTGTTCCTTACTGCTCGCCTTGTGCATATTAAATGGTATATATGCACGTTTGTCACAAGTACAGTAGCGCAGATTTTTTTTAAGTGTATGAGCAGAAAAAATAGCAAAGGAATGTCAGGTATGTAGGATACAGTAACGTTATAATGCAGACGCAACACAGGTAATGTTGCCTTGATTAACCACAAAAAAAATAGCAAGGGATGTCAGGTATATAGGATACAGTAACGTTATAATGCAGACACAACACAGGTAATGTCGCCTTGATTAACGGCAGAAAAAATAGCAACAGATATCAGGTATATAGGATACATAGGATAGAGTAATGTTATAATAAAGACGCAACACAGGTAATGTCGCCTTGATTAACGGCAGAAAAAATAGCAACGGATGTCAGGTATATTGGATATAGTAACGTTATAATGCAGACGCAACACAGGTAATGTTGCCTTGATTAGCAGCAGAAAAAATCGGAACGGATGTCAGGTATATAGCATACAGACACGCTATAATGCACACGCTGCGCAGGTGTGCTTAGGTCAGGCAACCTTGCGCAATTTTCGACCCCCCAAAAAAAATATATATTTCAGCCAGATATAATAGCCCTTAAAAGGGCTTTTGGGTCTTTTCAACAAAAAACTAGCCCTGCCTAGCCAATTTCTATCCCTACACTATGTGTCCCTCCTTTCAGCAGCTCTCCCTCTCGGTCTAAGCCGGGTCACATGCTATGACGCGTTCCCGGCCAGCCAATCAGTGTAATGCCAGTAGCCAATATGGCTACTGGCATTACAGTGAATGCCAGTACCTCGCCACACGCTAATTGGCTAATTAGCGTGCGGGGAGGCGACTCGAGCATGGCCCGAACACCGCGTGGTCCGAGCGCCGCCATGCTTAGCCAAATATCGTATTCAGCCGAGCATGCTCGCTCAACACTAGTAAAAGGGTCTCTTTAAAGGGGTTCCCCGGGAATTAAGAAAATGAAAATACTTAAATATTACTTTATTATAAATATATTCCCAAATACCTTTCATTAGTTATAATGTCTAGTTCTGTCTATGGAGCAATCATTAGGAGAAAAAAAATGGCCGCTGTCCTATTAGTACACAAAGAACCTGTCCTAATTACATAGCAGGGCAAGTTATTACACAACACTGAGGTAAAGAGCTGCCCCATCCTCCTCTCTGCTCTGACTGTCAGGGATTATGGTCCTAAATACAGGTGATAAGATCTTCAGCTGAATCTCTGTAGGAATGGAGATCATGAAGAGACATGAAGTAGAAGACAGGACAGGATTTGCTTGGACTAACAGGATGGCGGCCATTTTGTTTCTCCTAATCATTGCTCCCTATACAAAATGAACCATTATAACTAATGAAAGGTATTTTTGAATTTATTTATAATAAAGTAATATTTAAGTATTTTCATTTTCTTAATTCCTGGAGAACCCCTTTAATGTTGTCTGACTCACAGATTCATATAAAGATTGCAATATATTTATATATTTTTTGTTTCTTGTAGGCCGGAATTTATTGGGTAAATCTGATCGACTACTTCTGTAGTGGATGGGCCATTCTTTTTGCTGCGGTCCTTGAGCTAATTGGCGTTTGCTGGATATATGGTATGGTCTTCATATTCTATATATTCTATATTTAGCCTCCGACAATAAGGGTACACAGTAAACTTGCATAAGCAGTGTAAAGGCTCCTTTACATGGGCCAATGATCGGTTGTTATAGTTTACTATAAAAATTTGGTAATGCAGTAATTTAAACCCAAAGAATCTTTTCCTGCTTTCCAACACAATACACGGTAAATTAAATTGTGCCATTAAAAGAAATACAGTTTATCCCTCCAGAAATTAGGCCCTCATATGCCTATATGAACAGAAAATGTAAAACGTTATGGTTATTGGAATGTGGGGAGTATGGGGTGAATGAAAATGTATAAATGAAAATGGGCCAGGTACTTAAGGGGTTGAAAATAATCCCAGCTGCTCACATTGCTGCATTGATTTGTGATTTTAAAGTTTATCAATGCATTTCCTATGGACAGTGATTTCACAGCAATTTATTGTAGCAAGACAAAACAATTTACAACAAGCCTCATTCTAAAGAGTCATAAAGGAAAGATAGCTTTACCTCGCCATCTGCTGGCTACTTGTGATTATACCATTAGGCACCATATGATCACCATATATTTTTTTAATGTATAATATACAGTATCTAATAGTTATCATTACAGAGATTATGTATTATTTTAATTTCAAATCTATGTTTCTATCTATCTACTGTGGTGCTGAAAGTTTGTGAACCCTTCGGAATTTTCTATATTTCCACATATATTTAACCAAAAACTACATCAGATTTTCAAACAAGTTCTAAAAGTAGATAAAGATGAGCAACAAATGAGTTATAAATATTAAACTTTGTCACTTATGTATTGAGGGAAATGATCCAATATCACATGTAGCAAAAATACTTGAACCTTTAGGATTAGCAGATATTTTGAAGGTGAAATTAGAGTCAGATGTTTTCAGTCAATGGGGCGCTAATCAGGCATGAGTAGGTGACCTGTCTAACATTTGTGGAATGAGCATGAGAAAAGGAGATTTCTAATGACCTCAGAAGAAGTTGTCTGTGTCTGTGTACAAGTGGAGAAAAATGTTGAAGGTAACCGCAGCACTCACAAGTCTTCACGTCTCCAAAATTTTAATCACCAAAGCATGCGACGTTTCAAGCTTGAAAAAGACCTCACTTGGTCGAAACATTACACGCTTTGGTGATTAAAATTTTGGAGACTTGAAGACTTGTGAGTGCTGTGGTTACCTTCAACATTTTTCTAATGACGGGGGAGCTACAGACTGGCTCCCATCACTGCTGGCACCACCACCATAAAGCTTGGGTTATCTTTTTTCGTAAGTGCTGCTACAAATTTCCTTGATATTTTGTGTACAAATGGCGGAAATTCAAGACCATTATTACCATCCCGACATGTGGTCGAACAAAAAATATCATGCCAAGAATAAGGTCTGTCAGACCTTATTCTACCCAAGGTAAACTCTAAGCAACAAAAGGCCATGCTCACATTAGCTAATGTTAATGTTCATGGGTCCACCATCAGGAAGACCCTGAACAACAATGATGTGTAGGGCAAGATTGCAAGGAGAAAGCCACTGCTCTCCAAAAAGAGCATTGTTGCCCAACTATAGTTTGCTAAACACCTGGACAAACCAGAAGGTTATTGGAACAATGTTTTGTGGACTGATGAGACCAAAATAGACCTTTTCTGTTTAAATGAGAAGCATTATGTTTGGAGAAATGAAAACACTGCCTTCCAGCATAAAAAAAACATTGATGGAACAATGAATTCTGAATCATACCAGCACATTCCAAAGGAAAATGTCAGGACATCTGTCCGTGAGCTGCCCTCTCTTCAAACAGCTGATTGTCGGGGGTGCCGGAAGACCCTGGCCGATCTGATATTGATGACCTATCCTGAGGATAGGTCATCAGTAGTAAAAAGAGGACAACCCCTTTAACAGTAGCTACACCACAATTTACTATGGAAAAATATATCACAACTCTAATATAATAAAAATAAAAATCTCTTTATTTATGACTAATCATGATTAAATAACATACATGGAGATATGATCAAATAAACCAAAGGAAGACATGAGAAAAGTGCCGGGAGGTTCTATAAGTTCATGGTGTGATCATGGACATCCACATGAGGTATTTCTTGCCGGGTTGTGAGTCTCTACTATTTTGCACTTATGTCTCAGGGTAAGCTATGGCTCTGATAGTTATTATTGAGTGTGACATCTATTCCTATATTTGATAGGAGATTGCCATGTATCCCTGGCATAGGAACTATCTTGATTGCAAGAGTTTGTATATTATGTATTGAGATGTGACATGGACATAGCCACTGATTAGTGATTTGCAATTTTTCCTGTGTGTATTTTACACACTTGTGTATTAATTTGCTATTTATTGTGTGGATGTCCATGATCACACCATGATCATATCTCCATGTATGTTATTTAATCATGATTAGTCATAAATAAAGAGATTTTTATTTTTATTATATTAGAGTTGTGATATATTTTTCCATAGTAAATTGTGGTGTAGTTGCTAGTGTTAATATTCTATGGATTTTTCCCTGGTCATTTCTCAGGTGATGAGGTACTAATAGGTTTCTTGTGTTGTACCCTTTAACAGTAGGACTGGAGGGAACTGGTTAGGTTGAAAATTTGGCATGGGGGGGAGGCGTTTCAGTATTTGCCTCGGGCAGCAGAAAAGCTAGGTGCACCAGCACAGAGTGGCGGAGTGCGGGGGGCCCAAGCTGAACTGTTGCACCAGGGCCCATGAGCCTTTAGCTACGCCCCTGTTCACATGTCAGTGTTCCACGGACATGTGCTGTACGTATTCTCCAGGGACAGTACATGTCCCCATTCATTTTAATGTGTGTATTCAAACATCCGTGTTTTAGTGCGGTCCATGGGTCCATGTTTTTAGCACGAATGCATGCTCTATTTTGTCCATGATCCATCACGCCTATTATAGCCTACGGGTCCGTAAAAACCACGGATGCCATACATGTTTTATCTGTGTTTCACAGATCATTAGGAAGAGATGCTTTGAAAATTATTTTTCAGCTGTGCAGGGTCAGTGAAACATGGATGACACACGGACAGCAAAAAACACACACGGATCCAACACGGATCCATCACAGACATTTTCACGGAGGCATCACTGACCACCTTTTCACTGATGCACGGACGTGAGTCTTAAGGGATGTATTAGGAAAGTAGACTTTGTATCAAGGATGATTGACGATCAAATAGTTAGCGACTTGCTATCGTTCAAAAGTGCTCACATTACACAGAGCAATGGTAGCTGTAGTAATTGGTAATTTGGCGTTGCTATGGCAACTAAGCCAGTTCTACTTTACACTAGTTTAATAAATGACCCCATTTATATCCATTTTTTATCATTTGCATATCATTAACATGCCTATTAATCCTGTGATTTCCATAATCCATGACATTTTCTTCTTGGTGAATTTCTATGTTGAGGAGTGTACCAAACATGTTATATGTTTTCATGCCAAGTTTGTGATCTTTTACTGTAGGTGGTAATAATTTTATTAAGGACATTGAAATGATGATTGGAAAAAAGCACTGGAGTTTCTGGTTGTGGTGGAGAGGGTGCTGGATGTTTGTTTCACCAGCCTTATTAGTGGTAAGTAAAAGATATTTCTGAAAGGGTTATATATTCTGCTTATGAGATTATTCCAGCCTACTCATCCTACTAGGGATATGAAAATACATGTTATAATTCTTTATCATTTAATATTACAGTAGCAATGTTATAGTATATTCCTGCTGGATGATTTGGAAATATTACCTATGAATAGTAACACAGGGACCTATACAATAAGCTATTATTAAAGGCAACGTGTAATCAAAAAATAACCTGTTGGAAACATATTTTTAAAAATTTTTTCCATGTCATTATCTACGTATATTTAAAAATTGTATATAATCCTACAATTTTCACATTGGACACCAGGCCTAAAATACGTTAGGACTTCCTGTCTTTTGAGAGCAGCTACATGGGCCATAGACAAAATGAACAGGAGGGGACCCCATTGACTTCTATGGGAGAGCTGACAATTTGAGTTGGAGAATGTTAATTGGGGGGGGGCACATAAATTGAAAAACAAGCTTTTTTCTGTAGTAAAATATTTTAAAGGTTCACATTTTCACCTTTATAATTGATTTATCATAAGTTAGTGACCATTAGTGACATTAGTGTTCAAAAAGTTACCTGTATTATAAATGGCACATGGTAGGTTGGTGGTCTTATTAAAGATTTTGCTTTGGAACCCAGAAGCTCCAAGTTAGGTCTCTATTTCATGGCTCGGCTGTCATAAGGCTGACATATTTTATAAATACAGTACATGTTTGGCTCAGTCAGTGCATGAAGGAGAAGAGACGTTTGGTGTTGCTTCTGCTATGAGTTGTCCTTACAAATGAATTCACAGGGAAAACTCAGCATGTCCAGATCATCATCCCAACTAGTCCTTCAAAAGAGTAAAACTAAAAAGATACAGTATGTCAGACCCACTACATGTTAGATCACCACTGAATCCTGCAGAAAACAATTATATTCTCTAACATGAATTAGTTATATAAACAAACCACTTTAGCCTCTGAGCTTAGCATAAAGAAGTAGATCAGGGCTGGCCAACCTGAGGTTCTCCAGCTGTTGTAAAACTACAACTCCCACCATGCCCAGCTGTAGGATGATAGCTGTAGGCAGACTGGGCATGCTGGGAGTTGTAGTTTTGCAACAGCTGGAGAGCCGCAGGTTGGCCAGCCCTGAAGTAGATGAACATGCTTTAGGGTTTACAAACATTTATGAGCATTATATCCTACATTATAGGTCATTGTGGTTATACATCTTACAATTTGAAGTAGTCATCGTTTGTAACACTGATGTTCCATCAATGTTCTTCTATGTTTTACAGGCTATCCTTTTGTGGTCATTGATTACTTTTGAACCTCCATCATATGGGAACATCAAATATCCTACCTGGGGGATAGCTTTAGGTTGGTGTATGATCATATTCTGCCTTCTATGGATTCCAATTGTAGCTGTAATAAAAGTTGTCCAAGCAAAAGGAAACTTTTTGCAAGTAAGTAAATCATAGATTGTATATAGGAGATGACAGTGATAGAAACTGATTTAGGCATGGTGAGCTTCCTGCTACTAAGAGGCAAACTCAGGTTCAAAAAGCTGTAGCCCAGTAGAGACTGTTAGGAAACTGAGTCTGACAAAACCTTGAGCGTAGATGGGGATTTAGACTACAGTAGTAGAGATATTACAGCCAGCTAGTACCGAGACTACAAGTTTAGATGACGTGTACTCATCCTTTCCATAATCACTGTCAAAGTACTGTGCCTCAAGTTTGCAGTCTGGTTGACCGGTAAATTCCATTGGTTAAAACAACCATTTTCTGTCCTCTCCATGTTCCCTCGTAACTGCCCGTTCCCAACTCTTATCACTTGACCACAAAAGTGTGTATAAGTCCTAAGGATTCACATTCATACCCCTTCACAGCAACTCCTGGGCAGTGTTAGAGTTTTTAACATTGTATTGTGAACACTGTACGCCACAGTCCCTTTAAGTGCACTAGTTACTTACTTTAAAACCAAAGGTGTACGTAACAAAGAAGTTGACCATGGGATTGTTAAGAGGTCCTTGTAGATAGTTGGCCAGGGGCGTAGCTATAGGGGTGCAGAGGTAGCAGTCAATACCGGGCCCAGGAGCCTGAGGGGCCCAAAGACCCTTGTGCCCCATAAGAAGACACTGGTATTATACAAAGTGCATGCTGGTCAAGTTACACCTCTGGATGGAGGGAAGGTTAAGAATTTGTCATGGGAGGGTTGCAGTGTCAATTTTTGGCCCAGGAAGGCTATATGCTTCCCTGCCCCTGGCCACAAAGCACTGAGGGAAGGGGGGCCCAAGCTGAACTCTTGCACCAGAGCCCATGAGCCTTTAGCTACGCCCCTGCAGTTGGCCCAGCATTGACTGGTTCCAACCACTATGCAGAATCTACAGAGTAATGTCACTGTTAGCAGGCAAGTGGGTGGGAAATTGACTCAAACTGATCTTTCTGTCCTGGGTGCAAAACTTAATCCATAACGAGGAGCTCCATTTTTATCTTTGCTTTCATCTTTGTATACTATTGTGTAAAATATGTCAGAAATCCTCTTTTTATCACATATTAACCACTTAAATATAATCTAAGACCTGCAGATCAGCTAACAACTGGGGACCAGCACTGGCCCAGCATCGTGGAGAACGTTACCAAAGTATTACTGACAACACTGAACACAAAGATGCTAATGAGATACCAACAGTGACGTCGAAGACAGGATATGATAATGTCACTTTTTTCTGATGAAACTTACCTACTGCCGGCCATGCTCAGAGAAAGTATGGATGAAGGGAGCACTTCCTTATTTCTAGTCCCTCCACACAAAATTGTGTATATAGATAATGGACACCTATTTAATTTTGTATATAAAACTGTTTGAGATGAATTAATCTGATTGCAGAAAACATCACATAAATGAAGTAGGACTACAATACAACAGTTAAAAGAAATATGTTTCCTAGTTGAAAGATCAAGGACAAAGAAGACAAAAACTGGATTTCCATATAGGAAATAATGCAAATGGGATATGTTCTACATACAGGGACACAACATCTGTACTGTTTGCCAATGTGTTTAAGTGAAAATAATGTTAAAGGGGTTATCTCACTATAAAAGTGAAGCCTACCCAACAGTCAGCTGATCTGGTCCCAGTTTCCGCCCCTGGCAATCAGCTGAAATTACCGGCTAGCCATACATTTCCCCTGGGGCATCATACATTGTGTGTATTGGGTGCTTTCAAAATTTAAAGTAGTATTATAAATACATAGGGTGCTTTCAAATGTGCCTTTTTGATGTAGGGTTTGGCTGCTGTTTTTGAAGTCCAAGTGACACTTAAATGGGTTACCTGACCTCTAAAGCAACTTTAAATATAGTCCTGATAGTGATTAACATAAAGAAACAAAGACACTTACCTATTCACTGGTGCTCAGTTCCATCGTACCTGCTGGTTCTGGACCCCTGTGAAAGTGTTACATACGTCAAGGGTTGTACACAAATCTCATAGGGACCCATAGTGAAACTTAATATGGGCCCCCCGCCCCCCTAGTTTACCAGTACTCATGTGTCAAACAATCCAAGAATTCAAAGCACAATGTCTTGGATTTCGGACGAATTTACAAAATTTTTATTAAGTGGAAGAAATTTTAATTAAAAAAAATTATAACAATAAAGTTGCCCTCGGCCTCACCCACTTCATTTCACTTCTATGTCAGAAAAAGTGAAACAGGTGCTTCAAAAATGAAGAGCTCATGCCGAAAACCATATTTCTCAGTGCATTTACTCTAGACAACTGCATAACAAACAACACCAGACAGCGTACATTGAGAAATCTCCTGTTTCCCTTCACATAACTGTCTGCAACTACCATACAGGAATTTATACAGTTACCATTGTCTGCAATGGAAGTGGTAATATTCTCTTTGCACTGTGCTCCCCCTAGTGGAATTTGCATGAAAATGTAGTGTTTTCCTGTTGGAAACAGAAAAAAGTTCCCAATATCCCAATCCCCCAGGCCCTGTAGCAGCCATATGGTCTGTCCCATGGCAAGTAGACCACTGTATTCATACACTTGCCTCAGTCATGATGCCATGCAGCAGCAGTAGTGCACAACAATCCTTTTAACCTCCCAACAGTCACATTAAAATTAAAAACAACTCTCCAAAAATGTTACTTTTCATAGTAGATTTACTCATGTCTGAAGTAAATCTTGTTGGTGCACAACTCAGGGGGCACAATTGCTTATGTCTAGCAGTGAGCCCAGCACTAATGGATGGGCTTGTGCTCTGCTCTACCCTGTAAAACAATTAGGGCTGCGCTAAAGGGGGGTGCACCACCAATGAGGCCAGGTGAGGCGATCGCCTCAGGCAGCACCAGGTAGGAGCAAGAGGGGGCACCAGAAGGGCCATGGACAATGAGTGCTTTCATTGTGGCAAAGGGGTTAGGGTAAGAAATTGGCATTGGGGGGGACGTTTCAGTTTTTGCCTCAGGCAGCAGAAAGGCTAGGTGCACCTCTGGTGCTAAAGCCCACCCATCAGTGCCAGTGATGTCACCAGCAACACTGCTAGGCGAAAGCCTCTGCCCAGCATTATAAAAAATGCAAACAAACATCCCAAGCAAGAGAATTGGAGAATGAAATGTTTCGATGCTTATATCACGGGGGCTGCCTTGGTGAAAATGGGGATATGTCCGGGTTCAGCTCTGAACCTGGACAACCCTTTAAGCATCAGTAACATATTCCCCATTTGTGTTCCTTGCAGTCAGCTTTTCCATTTTTTCTTCAAAATGATTTAATTTTTTATTTTGCAGGATTAGTTGCAAGTTTTTAGGAACTATTTTGGTGTATATATAGTGTATTAAATAACATTTATTATCTTATTTTTAGGTGAAAAGATAACAGCAATTTTAATGTTATTTTGTGGAATTTATTCACGATGTTCACTGTGGTGTATAAATAACATAACTTTATTATGTGAGTCAGTACAATGATGAAATGCAGATTGTCAGCTCCCCAACTGCCTCTTCTTCCAAACTGAAGTGGAGGGGGCTGTTTTAGCCGCTTATATAACTGAATTGGTAGCAGCTTCTTGCTTGAAAGCTGTCATTCCAAATTTCCAAACAATACCTAAATCACAGCAATGTATTCACTACATTGGAAGATATCCCTGTTAGAAATTGGGATAGCAGTGAATGCTGCTGAAAGTGAAAGTAAAAGCAGGTTTTGTTGCTTTTACTCCTGACTCGATTTCTAACAGCTATATCTCCTGATGCAGCATAGATAATGCTGTGATTCTGTAATTCTAAAAATCAAAAACAAACACAATGAAACAGCACTCAAATAACCCAAATAATCAAGTAAATACAGTGGTGCCATACTCACTATAGAAAATGTACTAATGCTCATGCTACATTGTAAATGTGAGATTCTTGGCAAATGCATTTTGTACAAAATTATTTGTGCCTGTCTGCCAACAACAAGGCGACCTCTTTAGCACAGGAATCTACACTAACTACTATCTCTGCTGGTGCCGTACTGCCCTCCATTAAATTCAGGGATTGAAGGTTCCACATGCATTCTGAGCCCACTCTATATTTTACCTCTCCTGGTGCTAAATGGCCTCCAATAAATGATGGGAGATCAGTCTAAAACTTAATACTTGCACTAATCAAAATCATCCTATGGTGGGACAGACAGGTTAGTTAGAAGTGTCTTTGCTTTTGTGCTTTCAGCCATGGCAACGTGTACCTGTGCATTGTGATGTACTAATTGACCCCTTTTTTTCTTTGCATTTTGTAATTCTATTCTTGCATGAAGAATTGGAATGACAAACAAGACCTGGCCCATGTCTCTAGCTGCTACCACTCCAGAGATATGAGCAGCTAATGCAGTCCTTCCGCCCCCTCTGCTGCCCGAGCTGTGCTTTTTAAAGTGCTTTTCTCAAATCCCAAGCATTTGGCTCAAAATTTCAGATTAATGCTGTACAGAGATCTGTCTCCCTAGAGAGTTAACATGTACGGTCTCCGATGAGGCAAAGTTACAGTAGTTATTTGTGGAAAACCACTTTAAAACTTGTATCCGAACTCTTCCTCAGTTCCGAGGTTCCAGTGCAATCCGGATGCAATGCGTTTTTCAATGATGGTTGCTAGGAGATGTTGCTTGTAAGTCCTTTTTCACACGCTTGAAAAACGCATCAAAACTGATTGCACCCACACAGAAAAAAAATACCACTGAAAGCAATTACAGACAAAACTGACTGAACTTGCTTGCGAAATGGTGCAAGTTTCACTGAACGCATCCTGAGCACATCCTGACACAATCCGTATCGTTCGTTTGAAAGAGGGTACGTCCACATGGGACAGAAATGCTGCAGGCTTCCCCATGATTAATGTAAAAAATAAAACCCAATATTATATAGTACACAAGAATCTCTTTCTAACAAAGCTAGGACCAGCCTAGTACCGCATATTGATCCAGAGATTTCCACATTCATTGCTCCTATTGCTCTGCTCGATTTATTTTGAGCTGGAAGCTTAGGGGGTGTTCACTTTCTCAAGGGGTGTGTCCTTTCTACTGTAGCTGATGGCAGTTGAAGGATGGAACTGAGCATGAATTTCCATCTTAGTGACCAGGACAGTATAATCCACAGCAAAATCCACATAACACACTTGTGCATTTTGCTGCAGATTCACCATTTGGACATTATTTTCTTTTGTGAGTTGTTAGTTGTGCCAAATTAAAGCCCTATTTACAACCATTTTACTATGCAAAGTCTATTTTGACAAATGGGAATGGCATAGCTGATGCACTACAGATATGCAATCCATCGTCCAAACATTAAAGCGAAAAAATGGTATGCGGTTGGTTTTAAAGGGGTTTTCCGAGTTATATATTTCCGCCGATCTGATATTGATGACCTATCCTGAGGATAGGTCATCAATATATATAACTCGGAAAACCCCTTTAATTTTTTTTTTTAACAGAGGTAGAAAAATAAGAGCTTAACTGTATTGTACTGCTCTTAATATTTCTACCACTAGGTGGCGAAATATACTCAATATACTATATGCCTGACTGAAGGAGCCCTTGAATTGTGTGTTATGTATCCATAGTGTAAAAGAGAAAAAAAACACAGAGGCAGCAACTCTAGTGTGGTACCGTCTGAATAATAGCTAGAAAAAGCTTGTAAAAGAGTGCTCACCTTAGGCTACTTTCACATCCACAATTTCCATTCCGGTTTTGAGATCTGTCATAGGAGCTCAAAACCAAAGAAAAATGCTTCAGTTTTGCCCCCATTCATGTCAACAGGGACAAAACTGAACAAACTGGAACCTAGTGCACCAGAATGCATTCCGTTCCAGTTTGCATTCCCATGATGGACAAAAAAAAAAACGCTGAAAGCAGCGTTTTTGTTTGCGGCATCGGAAACCGAACATGTTGGCACAAAAAAACAATGTAAGTCAATAGTGCTGGATCCGTTTCTTTTCAGACATGAAAAAACGGATCCAGCGCCCATTTACTTACAATGGTTTTAGTGCCAGATCCATCATGTTCATTTTCGATATAATACAAACGGATCTGTTCGGATTGGATGCAGGCGGTTATATTATTCAAATGGATGAGTTTTGCTGTGGTTTTGAGATCCCATATTGGATCTCAGAACTGGACAGCAAAAACGCATATGTGAAAGTAGCCTTAGTGTGAGGTCACAACACCTTATATTGCTTGATCACTGCAAAACACCGCTGTGGTTGTCTCCCGTCTGAACTGCTGCCTCTGTCCTTCCTGGCCTGCTGAAACAAGAGCTTCGCGGGTATGTTGACATTGGCTTGTGCAGAGAAAAATTGGACATCTGTGGTTTGGCGCTGCTACAGATGTACAGGGACTGCCAGGTAGGGATGAGCGAACTTTTGAAAAGTTCGGTTCGGTTCGCTTCGGCGAACTTTCTTGAAGTTCGGATTCGTACGAACCGAACCTAAAACGAACCTTATACGAACGAATATACGCATATTTGAGAATCTACACTAATACGTACGCTAATGCGAACATTCCCGCACAAATAACAAACATACAGTCTAGCGTTGTCAAAGGTACGCTACTTAACTGAATATGTACGCATTTGCGTACTCATACACTGCGTCTGCGAACATTCCTACTCAAGTAACGAACATACAGTCTAGCGTTGTCAAAGGTACGCTACTTAACTAAATGAATATGTACGCATTAGCGTACGCATACACTGCGTCTGCGAACATTCCTACTCAAGTAACGAACATACAGTGTAGCGTTGTCAATTGTACGCTACTTAACTGAATTTGTACGCATTAGCGTACATTCTCAATAAATATGCGTATATTTTGCGTCGCCGTTATTTTAACCAGATTCGTTACGAACTTTCTCAAAATTCGGTTCGGTGACGAACCGAACTTTTGGGAAAGTTCGTAACGAATCTGGTTCGTTACGGTTCGGTTCGCTCATCCCTACTGCCAGGATATTATGATAATGGTATCCTTTATTAGAGTGAAAATACAACGTTTTGGAGACTACAGCATCTCCTTCGTCCGGTAGTACTACATCAACCACTCAATAAAATTGACAAGCTCGGAAAGAAGGAGGGATGGTCCATGTACATCTGTAGCAGCGCCAATCCAGAGATGTCCAATTTTATTCTGCACAAGCCGATCAGGAGTATCCATAGTGGTGATATACAATTATTACTAATGAGGATTCATAACACTTCAACGTGAAAGTGAATGTGGAGATGTCCCATTTCTCTACATCAGGTTACAGCTTAGTTCACCTCACATCTATGTGAGGTGAAATTTAAAAAAACAAACACATAATTCTGCAAAGGTTGTTGGCTTTTAATTTTATGCTGTTCACTATTCACTAAAAACGACATGATGTCCTTATTCTGTGGGTCAGTACGATTATGGCGATACTAAAGTAGTATACTTTTTATTATGCTTTAATGTTCCTGCTAAACCGTTGAAAAATTAAAACATTTTCTTTACATTTTGCTATTTTTGACTCTTTTTCATCTACAGAGCTGTATGAGGGCTTGATTTTCTTGTAGGGAGTTTTTATTGATACTGTTTTAGAGTATGGACAACTTTTTGATCTTTTTTTATTCAGTTTTTAGGGACAAGAGTAAAACTAGTCCTGTAAGCTCTATGAGCCTCATTAGACAGAGAGGAATTGACAATAAAAGAGTTCCTCCTTACAAACAAAACACAAAAGAAGAAAAACTGTGAAATGTAATGCACTGCATATAGCTCATTGTCAAAAGAGATGCACACTGTACATAATAATTAGAGATTCAAAAATTCGATTCGGACGCTTCGTTACATTTCTTCAAGAAATTTGCTTAATTAGAAATTAATTAGTCACGGAGCTCCTTAAATCAGGTCTATCCCAGCCTACAGTTAAACTTGTGGGAGAGTATATCTCGATGTACATCACTATGCAATTGCACCAATATGCATAGCTAATCTTAATTTCGCTCACAAAAACTAATTGAAATTCAAGTAGTGGCCCCATGAGTAGGGAGGGAATCAACAGTAAGTTTGTATTGACATCACTGTTTATATTTCCCTTCTTCTGATCTGTCAGAACAACAGCCAGAAACACCAGATCCTGTATTTTGAGCATCCTTCTTAACACGGTCAGTATTTGATCAACATTTGATCAGTATTTGTGAGACAAAATCAGGAGTGAGTCCACAACAGATGACATGTAATGGGAATATTTACATGTCTTCCGTGTTTTGTACCCACTCCTGCTTTTGGCTTCCAAATCATGATAATATCCTGATGCAAAAAACTGACCATGTGATAGACTCCTTATGGACGCTCAAACAACATGACCTGTTTTTTTTAGTTTTCTGTTCTTCTGATGAAGCATAAGAATTAAAAAAATCAATGGTGATGTCAACATGGCAAAACAGGGACACTAATGGCCCATCACAGACTGGTGAGGGTAGCAACAGCAAGAAGAGTCACAATAGTAGTCCCAGAACAAAGAAGTGAGGGTACCATCAGCATGAAAAGTCACAATAGTAGTACCGGAACAGAGTGGGGAGGAGGGTGCAACTGCAGTGGCCGTAACAGCACAAGATGGTGGCAAATCACAGTAGGAGCAGATGGCAGTAGAGGCAGCAGGCATATGGCATCAGATGGGTGGCAGTAGCACGTGGCCAGAAGTAACAGACAATTTGTCACAATGTGTCTGGTATGGCAGCACACTACAGTCAGATTATTACTGCCAGAATGCATCAGGCACAATTGTCTGTAAATCCTGGTTAATCCCCTCACCAGTCAGATTTATAAGCATCCCCTCCAGGATATGAATGAGTGGAATGACATCATTCATGCCTTAGTCCTGGCGACTGACAAATAAAGTGGCCTCCTCAAAGAGCCTGAGCAAATGGCAGGTGTCATGCATTAGCTGCCACTGTTTAAGTTACACAGGGGAATGTTCTTGCCGTTATCGGTGATCATGGTTCCTATCTCCAGTTGGCTAGGAGACAGGCAGGATTTAAATTTTTTGGTTAAGAATTTTTTTTGGTTGATGAGGGTGCAGTTCCCTCGGTGTGACTCTGTTCGGCCAGGCTGGCGAGATGCAGAACAGTGTGACAATGCCGTGCTTTGCATAGGTGGTATGCTGGAGGACCACTCTGAACTGTGCCTACAGTGGAGGCTGAAGACAAGGTGGAGGATGACTAGACAGAGGAGGACACTGATGCAGGAATCTGATGGTTACACCTCGGAGGCAGCATTACCATCACCTGGCCAAGTTACTGGTGTGCCTGGGCCGGAAACTTACCCAGTACTCTGTAAAGGACATATATTGTCCTTGGCCATAGTTACAGCGCTGGCATGAACTGTACCAGACGCTGACAGGCTCCAGGACTGCAAAAAAAAGGGGGTCAGTCAGCACATCCAATGTGCAGCTGCATGCTGCCGTGGCTAGAGACACAAAGGAAAAAAACACAATGCAGCAGCACTCTGCAAACACAAATAACGTACAATAATGCCATAGTCATATAAAACATTCTGGTGCTAGTGCTACGCTTATTTTGCAAAATTGAGATTCTTGGCAAATCATTTTGTACAAAATTATTTGGGCCCGTCTGCCAAATGTCAAGGCGATCTCTTTAAGACGGGAATCGAACACTAATTCCTACCTGTTGTGTACCATAATAGCCACCATTAAATTCAGGGAGTGTTGGTTCCACAGGCATGCTGGGTCTACTCTGCCTTTGCCATTTTTGGTGCCTTAAAGGCCTCCATTAAATCCAGGGATGCAGGTACCAACATGCATGCTGAGCCCACTCACTTCCCTTGGTGCCTTACGGCTTCCAATGCATATACTAAGAGCAGGCTACAGCTTTATACTTACTCTGATTAAAATCAGCCTATGGGCAGACAGGCTTATCAGGAGTGCAAGACTGGCTGGAGTAGCCACACCTCCAGATCAGTACAACTGAAAAAAAGGGGGTCAGTTAGCACATCCAATGTGCACGCTGCCATGGCTAGAGACACAAAGGAAAAAAACACAATGCAGCAGCACTCTTCAAATACAAATAATGTACAATAATGCCATAGTCATATAAAACATTCTGCTCAAAATAAGTGTGCAGGGCTGGTACAGTTTTTTTTAGAGAAGTAATGATGGCTTTGGCACAAACCATCAGTTCTCTGAAATGTTCACAGTCCATAATATGGAAAGAGAGGGACTGTAGCACCAGCAACCTGGCCAGGTAAACATTTAGCTTCTGCGCTTTTAGATAAGTGCACACGTACTGGTGTCTCTTTGCAATTGCCTTGGGGATGGATTACTGGCAAAACACGTGACAAAGAGTTGGAGGGGAAGGGAGTCCTGACTGCTGGAGAAGGGATGCAAGCCGATGCTCCCACCCAACTGTCATTATTGCTAGTTACACACCTAAGGAAAGACACAGAGGACCTCTACTCCAAGTCTGTGCTGGCCTGTAGCTGCTGACTGTCCTCAGGAAGCTAGTCCTTGCTGAAAAGCGGAGCAGAACCAGCAGCATGCATTACTTCCCAGAAGGAAAAGCAAAAGAAAGAGGCAGTTGCAGGACAGGTGCGGGCACACAGTTTGTTCGTAGGCCATGCCAACTCAGTGTAGTGTTAGAGGTACCTACTAGTTTCCTGCTGTTTGTGTCTCTTGAGATGATGTTGAAGAGAGAGTCAACCATTCTAGTACAGCTGGATTGTTGGTGAAAACACGACCGCTGGATGACAGTGGCAGCTCTGGCCTGTTGCTGCGGCTCCTGTTACCGCCACCCCTTCTTCTGCTGCTACTTGTGCTAGCTACAGCAACATTTTTTGCCACTGCCCGGTCCTTTTGAGGGCCTAGGCAACTGTCTGTTGGACATAGTGTACAGTAACTGAATCAGTATTGTAAATATGTAACTAAGGATGAATGGCACAGCAGATGAACTAGATAAACGCGCCTATATATTAGACCGTCAATTGACGCTGAGTCTGATGCACAGTAATTTTATGTATAACAGAACAGATTAAGTATAAATGGAGCAGCAGGTGAATAAGATAAATGCACCTATATATTAGACCGCCCATTGACAGGTCTGACGCACAGAAAGTCTATGTATAACAGAAGTTGAACAACATGCACATGGCGATTACACGGAGCCTGCACTGTCCATGAAGTCTCCCTATGCTCGCCCTACGGTGTCATTAAACTCTCCATACGATCTCCCTACACTGTCCCTGCACTCTCCCTATCCAATATTCTACAATTAAAAGCTTTGTGAAACACTGTCTCTCTCTATTCTCAGCTCACAGTAAAATGTCGGAGATCAGCCGTGATGAGGCTTTTATAGGGCTGTGACATTATGGATGATCTTGCATTTCTGAGCTTCTTATTTTCACTTTTTAACACGTATAGCCACCATTTTAGGAAAAAAAAACAATTCATTACCACAAAGAGCTAGAAAATTTGGATTCATTGCTAATCGAAATTTTCCTAAACTTCGGATTGAATTCCACTTCAGATGCTTCGATTCGCTCATCACTAATAATAACAAAAGAAGCCATGGAAGATACTTGTGAGAGACCATTCTAAACTCATGATGGACAATGTGAAAGGTATAAGTGACCAAAGGCGACTAGGGTTGCACCAGGTATCGAACTTTTGATATCCAATCAATACGATACCGGGATTTGTTTTTTGTCAATTCTAAGGTGCGCTACTGCGCAGCTTAGTATATTTTCTCATTAGAGAACATGGTGTTCCCCAAACTTGGTGTGTGCAATGTTCTCATCAGCAGTACAGTGAAGACGCGGCTGCCACTGCCACCAATTAAGACATTAAGGTGAGGGGGCACTGAATCTGCCATTGCGCCACCAATTAAAATAACCTCTAAATGCAAATGTATGGAGCGGGCTGCAGAAAGTTTAAAAAGACACCAAAACATTAAAAGTTTAAATCACCCACCCTTTCCCAATTTTACATGTAATATATATAAACAATAACAAAATAAACATATTAGGCATCGCCCAGCCCGAAAAAGTCCGAACTATTGAAATATTTAAAAATATCTCCTATCCTGTGAACGTCATAATGGGAAAAAATGAAAAACACACAATTTTCCATTTTTTGTCACCTTGTTCCCTCAAAAAATATGATTGGAAGAATCATCCTATTTTCCAAAGCATAGGTGTTGGACTGACTCACTAGAGTACCCAATCTATTTCTGGTGTTGCCCAAGTTCTGATACAATAATGGAGTTGACTTTGGAGCCAATGACTTGTCACTAGGGTCTATTTCTAGTTTTGTGATTCTTATTGAGGGTAAGTCCTGTGTGTAGCACAATAGCAACGTTTATGATGAAATTAAAACTGTTATGCATGGATGAAGAGTGGTAGGACAGAATCATTACCTCTGCTGGGCCCAAGAAATCCTAGTCCAACATTCAGCGTTGCTGAGAAAAACGAAGCTTCAATTTATGCAAATGAGCCTGTAGGAGCAAAGATGGCATTGCCCTTACTCCTAGAGGCTCAGCTCTATCTGCAACTGTGGTGTCCTTTGCACTTTAGGAGAATTCAGGGCCAGGCGCGATCCCATTTACACTGCCTGGTCTTGTCAATCAAAGTGGAAAGGGAGCGGCAGTTGCAGAGAGAGCAGAAACTCTAAATTTAACAGCAACAGCCCCGTTGCTCCTAGAGGCTTGTTTGCATATATTCAAACTTCATGTTTCTTTATAAATGCAGGCAAATATGAACATGGGACTAACACAGATGCCTTCTGCTGCCAAGCGGGCATTCAACAGATCAGCCAGTTTAATAGACAGAGATCTGCTGGCAGATGCCTTTGAAAGCAACCCTCAGGTTCACAAAAAAAAACTGGGGAACAAAATGAACACTTACCTAGTGACTTCCTTTCCATCTTTCAGCTGCAGATCCCCCATTTCCTAGGCTCCTCTTATGCCATCCAAAATGGCCACCCCTCTTCTCAGACTGCCTAATTCATACTGTGCTTTGCAGCCCAAGAAACTTCCCGCTTCCCTCGGATTGGCCAGCAGTGCTGATATGAGCAGTGTTGGCCAATCCAAGAACAAAGCTGGACATTCAGAAATTGTCTGGGACTACTGATGCACAGTGTGCATTAGATAGTATGAGAAGAAGTGTGGCCATCTTGGATGACAAAAGAGGAGCTGGGGAATTGAAGGATCTGAAGATGAAAAGGAAGACATCTGGTTCATGTTCTGATTGATCCCCAGTCAATGTGAATTTTATTTTTTTTCTTGAACTAGAAGGTTGCTTCAAATGGGTTGTGTAGTGCTACAATATTGATGTCCTATCCTCAGATCAGTGAGGGTCCAACCTGCATGTCATCTCCATTGTAGAGGCAACAGTGTAAGTACAATTGCTAGTCTCAGACAAGAGAATGGGACGAGCAGTTGTAAAGGACACAGTGCACAGGTACTTTTGAAGAGGAAGCAGTGTTCTCGGGACCAAGGCTACCTTTTCAAACAGCTGAGGATTGGTCATCAATATCATTGCACAACTCCTTTAGCACTTGGATTGACCGCGAAGAGCTGAGGTCAATTCATACCTGTTTACTGCACATAAAAATGTACTGATGGCCGATACCATGAAAGGCAAAAATCTAATAAAACTAAAGATAACAAAAAGTGTATTTACTGTATTCCTACATCTACCAATGAATCGCCTCTGATCATAACAGTGGTTACTAAAGCTGGGGAAATTCTTAGCTTACATCACAGTATGTTAATTTCTTCTCTCTCTGCTGACAAACTTGTAAGACAAGGATAATTATGATTCAACAAAACTCTGCTCGTGTTTTATAGAAATTCTACTGGAGCCAAAGGGAGTGATTCTGGGTTAGTGCGGAGGCTGGCAGTGCAAATAGGAAAGTGATCCAGTATCACCCCTTCCCTGCTATGTCTGGTACTCGGCAGCCGGCCAAGTTCCGAGTTTCCTAAGGAATAATTACCATGAAACACCATTAAAGTGATATAATGCCCTATTTTTGGAAAATTGCTAAAAAAACATTTACACTGCACATAGAGGAAGTTAAACTGTGCTCTCCCATGTTATATCAATGCAGCTTTGTGCACAATTAGGTCATTATAGCAGCCTATTTGCAATGAGCTCCATTGTTACATCTACATACAGTATAACACATACTCCTGAATCCTTGTCCAAAGATTGGAAAACCAGAAGAACATGTAGTGAATTAGTAGCATGATTGTCACTAATCCTCAAAGATCTAATGTTACGCATGTTTTCATGGACTATCACCTGTCATATATAAGCTCAGTTCCCTCATTTACTCTAATCCCACTGAGCACCCGTGTCATTAAAGGGGTTGCCCGACAGTAAAAATAGTAAAAAACAAAAACAAATGAACCAAAAGACTTTTAGACATGTTTCTTCATGCATTCACCTCATGTGAAAGCAGCACTGATTCTAAATTACTACAAGTCGTGGTGCCCCCTCTGTTCTCCATGTACAGTAGGCATGCTACTATTATGAGCATTGATGGTCTCTGGTATTCTATAACAGGCAAAGGGGACTGGCCTAGGTCCTGCAGAGTCAGAATGTAACAGACTGAGACGGCAGCTAACAAGTCCGAAACAAGTGATGGAGAAGAAGCAGTGGCTGTGGCAAATAACAGTCAACTTTACTGTTGGGCACAGCTGGACAATATGGTCTCACTCCAGCGGGTGCAAAGCGGTTCTCCTTATCCAAGATATACAACTCTTAAACCGTTGAACAAGGATAGCCCAAATGGCAATGCCGGTATCTCCGAGGCTTTTTTCTCCAGTGCCATATTGGTTGAGCGCAGCCAAATCCATTCAATGGAGAGCTACCCATATCCTTCCAACTACCCATATCCTTCCAGTCCTGACACACACACACACATCTATATGTTAGGCATTGGGTGTGGAACCCAACAGATTTGACTTTGGGCTACTCCTAAGCACGTTATCTTGGCAGACCCCTGGTTTTCACCCTTTCCACCCTGTAAAGGGATTTGGACTTTGATTCAGAGGAAGCACCACATGTCTTGGAGTAGTCTCTAACTGATCAGAGACAAGAGAATAGAGTACCGAGGGATCAGGCAAAATCATCGTCAAGAACAGGCTGAGGTCAGTGCAGTCGGAGTAAACTTTATATGGTAAACAGTCAAAAGTCAGGGTGGGCAGCAAAGAATCAATATGGAGTAGAGGCAGAGGTCACGTCAGGCAACAGAGGGTCAATATCCAGAAAATGGCAAATGTTAGAACACAGACAAACAAAATATAGCACACCTTACCAGGATACTAGCAGACTTGCAAACTATTACTCAGGAACCCTTTCATAAATGAAGGCACCTAAAGTACCTCAAAGTTGCCAGCCATAAGCTGGTTTGAATTAGGGTGCATGAGAGCTGGTTCTTAAAGAGCTGGAGGGAGAACACATGCACCCCAAAAGGCAGAGGAGGAGATGCCTTGCCAGCAAGCAGGCTGTAGCCCGGTGGCTGGGCCTTCCAAAGAACAAGTAGTTTCAACTCATTTAGAAGGTGGCCCTTCCTTACTTTACAAAAGTACTACCCCTCGAAGTCATGTGCCTGATGATGCACCAACAGGAATGGGAGGTAGAGTAACCCACATCAATACTGAGGAAACTACTCGGCTTCTGGTATTTGTGATTGGCTTTGGAATACCCGGTTCAGAGGTGAATTACAAAGTTATTTTCAGATATTAATATGAATAATTAGCAATTTCCAGTCCATGAAAAACACAGTATATGGTTGCATATTCTGCTGCAGAGTGACAGTAAATAAATGTATACCATGTAGTACTGTATATTTTTTTTATACATTGGCCATTGACGTGTTGTATGTCTGAGGAGGGGAACCTCCCTTACCCTTACCCGCCCTTATGACTTCAGGGTTGTGGTTGCTTGAGAGATCCCATCTGATTAACTTTAATAAATCTAAGTCCTTGTACGATTGTAAGGCTATAATTTCTGGAAGTTACCAATCCTGTTCAGTAGGCTTGTAAATATAATAACTGTGATATATCCTTGACATGTGTCTATATGCAACCCTTATTCAGCATCACATTGTTTCAATGATAAACAAAAATTGGAACTAATTTTAATATTTTTATTTATTAAAAAATCATAGTCATAGTCATAATTCTTACATACATACATGGCACCACATTTATCAAGGATTTTGGACATTTTTCTCCACAGTGCCTGATGGTTAGGGTTAGAGATGAGCGAAGTTCTTAAAAATTTGATTTGCCTGCTTCGCCGAATTTTATGAAAAAATTTTCTTTGTGATAAATTACTTCATCACGAAGTACATTTCTTTGAAGGTAGTGAGTACAATGACAGGGAACGGTGATTGCACCACCGATCCGTCATTGAACCCCTCAGATGCTGCTTTCATTACTGATCGCAGCATCTGAGATCAATATTAAAGCATTTTAGTGGTTGAAAATTAAAAATATACATATATTTATTGTACTTACCTCATTAATTTGTTCGAGAAGAGGCCACCTCGGTCATCTTGCTTGAAGATCCAGCATGAAATTTTATGCGGCACGTGATGATGTCATCACGTCGGCTGGCGTGGTGATGTAATATGTCACTGTGCATGAGATTTCATGTGGGATCTTCAAGCAAGACCACTGCGATGACCTCTTCGCAATCAAATCGATGAGATAAGTTTTGTTTTTTATTTTTACCGATATTTCAGGGAAATTTGATTTATTACCACAAATTCGGCTTTGCGGCGAATCTAATTTTTCCTGGAATTCAGATTGAAGCCCACTTTGTTAACTTCAATTTGTTCAACACTAGTCGTGGTTTAGCAGAAGGGTAGCATAGTTTAGTGGGGAATGGCCTCGGCTTGAGATGCCCTAAAATTGGATAGCAATAGGAACTAATAGGTGGTATGAACTTAGAGTACACAGCAGGGGCATACATAGTATTCATTGGACCTGCAGCAAGAATCTAAATTGAACTCCCATGCACCATCCACAGTACCTTCTACTACCTATTCTTGGCCTCTCCCCTTGCTCCATGAACTGTGCTTGCTGCTGCATTTTATATAGTGTGCCATCAGGGCTTGACTGGGATTACAAAATAGCCCCGGCACACAAACCCCACCAACCAACACAAAAATAACAGTGTGCACTGCAGAGGTGAATTTTGCTTTGTTTGTTCATGACCCTATGTAAACCATCAGTACAAAAAGGAAATGAAAGTGGCACACAAAAATGCATAATCACATGGTTAGGGACATATGTTGTGCTCTCCAACACGTACCATGATCAAGCTCTAAATACCTCCCCAGCAGCATATGATACCAGTGTACATTACCAAATTACCTCCCCAAATTCACCATATAAATACAACATTCCAGCACAAAATATCTCCCCAAAAGCACCAAATAAATACCACCATGAAATACAAAATACCCATCATTATTGTCCCTTGACAGCCCCTCCCCCGCTGTCAGCAGCATTGCCCCCATTTAAATGTAAAACCTCTGTTTGGGACTTGCAGGACAGGAGCAGTGAGGCTGGAGGGAGAGAGTCTTCTGGTAGGAGGTAAAATGGAGTCGGTAAACGGAGTTATGATGTCGCAGGTGACATGTTGTCGATGATCAGATAGTAAGAGGTATAATAGATGCAGGGTACAGATATATAGTATATAAACCAGTATACTGATATGTGAGGTATGCAGTATAAATTATACCTCGTACCTCACATATCAGTACACTGCTGTATATACTATATATCTGTGCACACTGCATATATTATAATTTATACCTCACATATCAGAACACTGCTGTATATATTACATATCTGTAGCAAATGAGGCTATTATACCTTGTACCTCACATATCAGTACACTGACTGGGCACCTTCTTGCCCTGGGCCCCATAGCAGTCACATGGTCTGTCGCTATGGTAGCTACGTCCCTGTATAATATACATTGCATCTGTTACCTCTTACCTCACATATCAGTACACTGCTGTAACTAAGAATAGGCTAAGTTAGGTGCAGCTGACATTAGCACATCGCTAATGTCAGACAATTTAATTTGGGTATTTATGGTGACAGAAACCCATTAAGTCATATGATGCAGGCCCCAGCATTGCCTGGACTGTGACAAAATGTCGGTATTGATAAAGTAATAATGTTTTTATGCTGTGCCTTAAAGAAATGTAAACTCCCTCCCCCTTTCAACTAATTTGGAAACTGAATACAGGTAAACTGATTATGTAGGCCGCAGCAACCGTACTGACTGTGATAATAGTCAGACAGACAGACAGCAGACAGACAGCAACAGTGGCAATGTGGGGCGCTGCCAGCAAGACAAGTTGGGTGAGGTCTATACAACACAATCACCTGAAGGAGTGTGAAAATCCTTCTGAATCCAGGCTTGTATAGTTTTGACAAATGTGATGTTTTGGACACTGGTCCATTTTGGTGTCACTACAACTCTGTGGCGCTGAAAACCCTCTCAGAGATGAAACGGGAGACAGGCTAAGAAAGAAGATAGAGAGCGTGCTGTGCCAGTTTGGGTCACAGTTCCAGTCTGCCTGCCCAGAAATCCATGGTATCAGGGAACTGAATATGTGCCAGAGACTGGCCATGGGTGATTGCTAACTGGCCTTAGCTGGGCGTGTCACATAGAAAAGCTGCTCCATCATGTTGAGGAGACTGAAATAGATGCTCCTGCTGCAGTGGCTTCTGCTGCTTGTGGCTATGGGACGGGGGTGACTCTGTGGTGGACCTCCCTTTCAGACACACTGGTGGCAGGCGTCTATTTGCTGTTAACTGTGGCCAGCTGCATACACAGCGGGAGGCGTCTAAGCTACAGAATTGGAAAGGGATGATGACGATGTGAAAGACATCGTACTTCTCCTGGATGCGGCCTGGATCTGGAGAAGGAGGTGACTCTTCTGTGGTGCATGGCTGCCCCCTCTGTTTACCCATAGAATGGGGTCATGCAGATTCATGTGGTTGTATAGAACGGTGGTGCCACGTTTTGGTTTGCCTGCTCATGTTTTAATTTGCTCTTGCACAGCTTGTACAAAACAATGCTTTTGTGTTCCAACAGCGTGGAAAAAAACTGCCAGACAGGACACAGCGAGGCAGCCGAGCTGGGCTTAGCTCTGGCATGTTTTGGGCCTAACCCATCCAGAGCGTCATTGGCATCACTAGGTCCTGAAGAAAATGTGGTCCTAGCTGTTCTTCGGGAGCTATGTGACCTCTGGTCGTTATTGCTGCCGCTATCACCCTCCTCTTATGATGTTGCCCCCTCCTCAGAACCCATCTGGCATTCAGGTCCTGTCAAGCACACAATCATCATCGGAGTGTTCATTGCTTCTATCAGACTGTAGTATAGCTTGGTGGGTTCTTTGACCTTTCTCCCCTGCTCTTTCCTGACTGCCACTGTCGTTGCTCCCAATGCCAATAGTAAGGTTACAGGGGCCAATACTATTACCACCACCAACATGGCTATGCTTGCGGTCTACAGCCTCCTCCTCCACCTCTTAAGGGCAGTACAAATGCTGACTGCTTTTACACAAGTCATCAACAGGGAAACTCTCTTGATTATCTGCTGTAGGACATGGTGGAGTTTTCTTGCCACTCCTTAAGAGAAAGGAAGGTACCCTTCTAGCAAGAGCCAGTGAAGACTAGGAGGACTCCACTGAAAGCCTTCTTGGGGAATGCAAAGAAGATATATATCACTGCCTATAATAGACGCTAAAACAAAAATAATAATACTTTATTGAAATGTCATTAAAAGGAGAAAAGAACACCCCAAAACGTATAGGCAAAATAATAATAGTAAACACAAAGGAAAACACACGTTCCAGACCTACCCCCAAACCAAAGTATATGGCACAAGCAAACTAATACACGAGTTCTTGACTGGTCTGAGAGCAAATAAGAGACACAGTATATACCGGGGACTCCAAAATAGCCTACAAACAATGATAATACCTCAAATATACCCAGGACCCGTTATCTCCTCTATTGAGTACACAGCTGTACACACACTAATGAACAGGGCAGATCGAGAGGTCTGATGGATCTATTACGTGTGTCCAATCAATTTATATGTAGCCTCTCTAGTTGCCACAAAGAAGGGTGGACAGCCAGACCACCCCGCAATATACAAAGGTCTCCTAAGGTTATAGGGAGGTCAGTGCCCTGCCTAGCTAGTGCATCCCAACACACCATCCATGTTACAGCCTTTGCGGGTATGAGACATACTCCTTTCACGGGAGTGCTCAAAACTACTCCCCACGGGCCTGGGAAGCGGAGGGATAGAACAAAATAAAAAGGCCTACTGAGATGACACGGATTCTTATGGCTCAAAGGTCTCCTAATATGGTAGGGAAGTCACTGGCCTGCCTAACTAATGCATCCCGAACACTCCGTCCAAGTTACAGCCTTTGGGGTTGTGAGACTGCTCCAATTAGTTGGGGGAAAAATCAAGAACAACATTAGAAAATATTATTTCACTGAAAGAGAAGTAGAAGCTTGGAACAAACTTCCAGCAGAGGTGGTTGATAAATCCACAGTTTTTGAATTTAAACATGCCTGGGATAAACATATATCTATCCTAAGATAACAATAAAGGAATAAAAGGGCAGACTAGATGGACCAGGTGGTCTTTTTCTGCCGTCAATCTTCTATGTTTCTATGTTTCTATCTCAGGAGCGCTCAAAACTACTCCTCACGGGTCCGGGCAGAAGAGGGATTGCACAAATTGGACAAATAGTGTCATCAGGAGCCCAATAGTGCAGTTATAAACAGGTAAGAACAGCGCGACCACACAGATGTTGTGTGGAGCGGCGTGCGGCGCTGGTTTGGCCGTAATCGCGCCCCACCAGCCCGACCTTATAAGGGGAGAGCCCCTCCCTGGGGGTGTGACATAAGCGCATCGAGCACCAACCAGGAGCGGAGGCACGGACAAGCCTTAGTAAGCCCCGCCCATGAAGCAGAGCGATCCGATGATGACAGCGCAGTAAAATAAGTATATTGGGAACCAGAAGGCGGCCAATGTCCTATCAGTACTGTATCAATGCGGACGACATGTTGTGGGAAGAGATTAGAGGCTACAAAGTGGCAACAAATTAGGAACAAAAAATAATAAAAATAATGATCAGAATAGAGGTGGCGATAGTGTTGGAATGACCAGGGGAGGACCACGAGGATACACGATGGTATATTCCCTCCACAAGGGGTATAAAGGCAGATAGTAAGGCTCGGAGGTAACCAGGCATGAAAGTACAGCCTGAGAGGGAGAACAGACATATAGGGATGTATAATAGGGGGTATGTAAAATTATACCCCCATGGCTGGCAGATATCAGAAAGCCGCAGGGATGCAAAGAAGGCTTTCAGCCCTCAACTATAATGTTGCGCCTTTCTGAAGCCAGCAGGGACAACTGTAGCCTAATACGACTATTACCACTACTTCTGGTCGAATAGATGGTGCTGCTACTGTCCACATTCTGGCTCTGGGTCTTTCGTTTGGAACCCTTCCATAGCCCTGTCATTTTTGGGCCTAGTTTGAATATAATCAACGGTCAGTGTTGTACAGAAAAGTCCATTTTAAGCGAACATGTAAAGGTGCACTTTAGGGAATGAAAAGTCTATTAAAAATACAAAAAACCTTAATAAAGTGTAATACAAAAAGTGTTGTATTAGGCAATTGGGACACTTTAACAACAATGTAATCAAAAGTTTAGTTACTCTAAATTCCAATTATGTGGAAATAGAATTTGATGCTCAATTTCTCATTATCACTCAGAGGTAGATTGCTGCCCTACCTTGTTTCTTGTTGTAATTATATATATATATATATATATATATATATATATAGGCTTACATTTAACTAATTAAAAAAAAGTACATTCCAACTGAAACTGAAAATTATATAAATGAACAATGGAGGCTTGATGCTCTATTTCAAATTAACACACACAGTTGGTTTGCTGCCACATAGTGGGTTTTGCTGCAATATATATATATATATATATATATATACAGTACAGACCAAAAGTTTGGACACACCTTCTCATTCAAAGAGTTTTCTGTATTTTCATGACGATGGAAATTGTAGATTCACACTGAAGGCATCAAAACTATGAATTAACACATGTGGAATTATATACTTAACCAAAAAGTGTGAAACAACTGAAAATTAGAGATGAGCGAGTAGTGTTCGATCGAGCCGGTATTCGATCGAATACTACGCTATTCGGCATACTCGATTTCGATCGAGTATAACGGCGATGGCGCACTTAGAATTCGTTTCCCCTCCCACCTTCCCTGGCGCTCTTTTTCCACCAATCACCATGCAGGGGGGGTATGACAGGCCCGCGGAGCACGCTGGCAGCGCGAAAACGGCGTCTACATGGATTGGCTGGAAAAACCACGTGACCTCGAATATTAATAACTCAGGTCTTCCTGCTCGTTCGCATATGCTGCGTGAACTTAGTCAGGGACAGAGGCTGGAGAAGGGAGAGATAGGTTTTAGCTGTTGGACAGGCAGGAGCGTGATTAAAAGCCCTTATCAGGGCTACTATAGTGCAGTACAGTGATAGCTTTACTACTATATACACTCTGCAGAGAACGGCTGCTGTATTCAGGGATAGCTGCTGGAGTAGGGACAGAGAGAGGCATTAGTGGTGTATTAGGTGCTCTGCTACATACCAAACTATATTTGGCACTACTGTTCTGCGTTCTTTTTGGCTGCAAAACCCTGTTATATACCTAGTGTGTATATGCACCATCTGATCTTCTGGCAGTATACGGCTGTGTACATTTTTTTTTTTTTAAATACAGTTTCTTTGGCTCTAGTGTTCTGGGTTCTGTGTGCCTGCAATACCCTTTTTGTATACCAGGTGTAAATACCCACCGTCTGACCTGTTAGTACACGGCTGTGTAATCAGACATATTTAAAAAAAAGTCCTTTTATTTGGCACCTGTATTGTGCGTTCTGCGTGCCTGCAAAACTCTTTTATATACGTGCTGTTAATACCCACCGTCTGACCTGTTAGTACACGGCTGTGTAATCAGACATATTTAAAAAAAAGTCCTTTTATTTGGCACCTGTACTGTGCGTTCTGCGTGCCTGCAAAACTCTTTTATATACGTGCTGTTAATACCCACCGTCTGACCTGTTAGTACACGGCTGTGTAATCAGACATATTTAAAAAAAAGTCCTTTTATTTGGCACCTGTACTGTGCGTTCTGCGTGCCTGCAAAACTCTTTTATATACGTGGTGTTAATACACACCGTCTGACCTGGTAGTACACGGCTGTGTACCTAGAAATATTTAAAAAAAAAGTCCTTTTATTTGGCACCTGTATTGTGCGTTCTGCGTGCCTGCAAAACTCTTTTATATACGTGGTGTTAATACACACTGTCTGACCTTGTAGTACACGGCTGTGTACCTAGAAATATTTTAAAAAAAGTCCTTTTATTTGGCACCTGTATTGTGCGTTCTGCGTGCCTGCAAAACTCTTTTATATACGTGCTGTTAATACCCACCGTCTGACCTGTTAGTACACGGCTGTGTAATCAGACATATTTAAAAAAAGTCCTGTTATTTGGCACCTGTACTGTGCGTTCTGCGTGCCTGCAAAACTCTTTTATATATGTGCTGTTAATACCCACCGTCTGACCTGTTAGTACACGGCTGTGTAATCAGACATATTTAAAAAAAAGTCCTTTTATTTGGCACCTGTACTGTGTGTTCTGCGTGCCTGCAAAACTCTTTTATATACGTGGTGTTAATACACACCGTCTGACCTTGTAGTACACGGCTGTGTACCTAGAAATATTTTAAAAACAGGCCTTTTATTTGGCACCTGTATTGTGCGTTCTGCGTGCCTGCAAAACTCTTTTATATACGTGGTGTTAATACACACCGTCTGACCTTGTAGTACACGGCTGTGTACCTAGAAATATTTAAAAAAAGTCCTTTTATTTGGCACCTGTACTGTGCGTTCTGCGTGCCTGCAAAACTCTTTTATATACGTGGTGTTAATACACACCGTCTGACCTGGTAGTATACGGCTGTGTACGCCAAATATTGTAACCAAAAAAAAAAATGCGGAGGGCTAGCGGAATCGGACGTGGACGTGGACGAGGACGGGGGCGCGGAAATGCTGTTGGGGGCCTTGTTGAAGCCAGTGGGGATACAATGCGTGCTGGTGAGGGGCAGCCAGGATTCCGCTCATCCAGAATCCCTGCCTTTATGGGACAGTTAAGCAGGGGGCGGGTTACACCGCTGTTGAGGCCTGAGCAGTGTGAACAGGTGGTGCAATGGATAGCCGATAGCGCTTCCACACAGTTGTCCACCAGCCAGTCATCCACACAGTCTCACTCTGACCCTCCTTCCTCCACACCTGGCCAACAGAGTCATCCCACCCTTGACCCCTCCCAGGAGCTCTTTTCGGGTCCTTTTTCAGATGTGCCGGAAGAATCCCTGGAGCTACCAGAGGAATTTGTTTGTAGTGATGCCCAACCACTTGAGTATTCGCCATCTCCTGCTGATGTGGACCCTGAACCAGCATCTGTTATCATGAGCGATGATGATGATGAGACGCAGTTGCCATCAAGGGAGGCTGTTGGAATGTCCAGTGGGCAGGAGGAGGAGCAGAGTGAGGAAGTGGAAGAGGAGGTGGTGGATGACGAAATGACCGACCCCACTTGGCCAGGGGTGATGTCCAGCGGGGAAAGCAGTGGAGAGGTGGTGGTCTGCGCAGCACCGAAAAAGGCAGCAAGAGGCAGAGGGATGTCCAGAGGCAGAGGGATGTCCACAGGCAGAGGGATGTCCACAGGCAGAGGGATGTCCAGAGGCAGAGGACAGTCCAGACAGAGAAGTGAGGCCACAGCCAGCAGGGCCGAAGCTGTTCCCGGCAGCAGGCAGTCGCGCGAAGCTCCCCCATCGAGGCCTCGTACTTCTGTGGTGTGGAGATTTTTTAATGTTTGTGCGGATGACAAACTGAGCGCGGTTTGCACACTCTGCCACTCAAAACTGAGTAGGGGCTCTGAGAAGAGCAATATGACCACCTCAGGCATGCGGCGTCACTTGGAAGTCAAGCACTGGGCTGAGTGGGAGAGAGCAAACGCAATACAACCTGCGCCAGGTCTTCCTGCCACTGCCTCTTCCCCTTTGTTGTGTGCTGCCACTGCGGTCCAGACCTCCAGCCAGGACACCTCCACATCTGCCTCTGCCTCGACTACTTTGGGGCCTTCTCCTGCTGCCTCCCCTTCCCCCGCATCTTCGCCTGCACCTTCACACTCCTCGTCCCATCAACTGTCCATCTCGCAGGCGTTCGACCGCAGGCGGAAGTACGCCTCGAGTCACCCCCAAGCCCAAGCCTTAAACTGCCACATCTCCAAACTGCTGGCCCTGGAGATGTTGCCGTTTAGGCTTGTGGAGACGCAGGCCTTCCGCGACCTGATGGCGGCTGCCGCACCTCGCTATTCCGTCCCCAGCCGCCACTACTTTTCCCGGAGTGCCGTCCCCGCCCTGCACCAGCACGTGTCGCGTAACATCAGGCGGGCCCTGAGGTACGCAGTCAGCGCAAAGGTCCACTTGACCACCGACTCGTGGACAAGCGCTTGCGGCCAGGGACGATACATCTCTTTGACGGCACACTGGGTGAATGTTGTGGAAGCGGGGACGGGGTCGCAAAGAGAGACGGCCTACCTACCACCCCCGCCCAAGATTGCCAGCAGGGGTTCTGATAAACCCCCCTCCTCTTCCTCCTCCTCCTCCTCTGCCTTAACATCGCCCTCAGCCGCTAGCTGGAAGCGTTGCAGCACTGGCGCGGGGAGACGTCAGCAGGCGGTGCTTAAGCTCATCAGCTTGGGCGACAGGAAGCACAGCGCCCCAGAGGTGAGGGACGCCATATTGCAGCAGACGGAGATGTGGCTGTCGCCGCTGCAGCTAGGACCAGGCATGGTCGTGTGCGATAACGGCCGTAACCTGGTGGCGGCTCTGGAGCTTGCCGAACTCAATCACGTACCATGCCTGGCCCACGTTTTTAATCTGGTAGTCCAAAAATTTCTAAAGACTTACCCCAACCTGGCAGAGCTACTGGTGAAAGTGCGGCGCTTGTGCGCTCACTTTCGGAAGTCAACTGTAGCTGCTGCTAGCTTAAAAAAACTCCAGCAACGCCTCCATTTGCCTGAACATCGGCTGTTGTGCGACCTGCCGACTCGCTGGAATTCCACCTATTCCATGTTGGCCAGGGTGTGTGAGCAGCAGAGAGCATTGATGGAGTACCAGATTATGAATCCACGCGTGCCTCCAACTCAGCTCCCTCAGTTTGCCAACCACGAGTGGCCATGGATGGCAGACATATGCGATGTACTGCGTATCTTTGAGGAGTCCACCAAGAAGGTCAGCAGCGAGGACGCTATAGTGAGCGTAACCATCCCGCTCCTATGCGTCCTTAAAGAATCGCTCATCGCAATAAGGGAGAACGCATTGCACGCAGAGGAGACGGGGGTAGGAGGAGACGCAACGGAGCTACACAGTCAGACCACACTTTTGTCTGCTTCTCGGTGGCAGTTGCAGGAGGAGGAGGAGGATGAGGAGGAGGAGGACGACGTGGAGGTGGCTGTGGAAGAGGAGGAGGATGCTGGCGGCGAGGGTAGCAGTCAGGCTGTGTGCGTCCCATTGGTTCAGCGCGGATGGGGCGGAGAGGAGGCGGAAGAGGAAGAGGAGGAAATGGCAAGTGATCCTTCTGGTGGGGGCAGTGACGTCATGCCTATTCAGAGTCTGGCACACATGGCTGACTTCATGCTGGGCTGCTTTTCCCGGGACACACGTGTTGTCCGGATAGTGGAGAACAAACTGTACTGGGTCTTCGCACTCCTGGACCCCCGGTATAAAGATAACGTCTCCTCTTTTATTCCGGTAGAGGAGAGGACGAATCGATTGCTGGAATACCAGAGGGAACTCGTGCAGAACATGATGGAGATTTTCCCACCCACCATCGCTGGCGGCAGAGAGGAGAGGGTCTCCCAGAGTCCCACAACATCGATCAGGCCCACAGCCACCAGGGGAACACTCTCCAAGGTGTGGGACACGTTCATGGCACCCCCTCGTGCAACTTCCATCACTGCGGGGCCCGCTATCAGCAGGAGGGACAAGTATCGGCGGATGTTGCGGGAGTACCTGGCAGACCGTACCCCTGTCCTCCCCGATCCCTCGGCGTCCTACACTTACTGGGTCTCCAAGTTGGACACGTGGCTGGAACTGTCCCTGTACGCCTTGGAGGTGCTTGCCTGCCCTGCCGCCAGCGTGCTATCAGAAAGGGTGTTCAGCGCAGCCGGGGGCATTATAACCGATAAGCGCAGCCGCCTGTCAACCGACAGTGCCGACAGGCTGACGCTAATCAAAATGAACAGCAAGTGGATTGACCCGGACTTTGCTTCTCCAACAGTGGAAAGCAGCCAAAAGTGAAGTGCCATCTGTATGAAGTGCCATTTCCTCCTCCACCTCCTCCTCCTCCTTAACCGCCGTAGAATTGCTCCGTAAAAAAAAATACATATTTATGGCTCACCTCTTGGGCCTACAAGCAATTTTTATCATGGCTCACCTCTTGGGCCTACAAGCAATTTTTATCATGGCTCACCTCTTGGGCCTACAAGCAATTTTTATCATGGCTCACCTCTTGGGCCTACAAGCAATTTTTATCATGGCTCACCTCTTGGGCCTACAAGCAATTTTTATCATGGCTCACCTCTTGAGCCTACAAGCAATTTTTATCATGGCTCACCTCTTGGGCCTACAAGCAATTTTTATCATGGCTCACCTCTTGGGCCTACAAGCAATTTTTATCATGGCTCACCTCTTGGGCCTACAAACAATTTTTAAGAGGTCTCACCTCTTGGGCCTACAAACAATTTTTATTATGGCTCACCTCTTGGGCCTTAATACAATTTTTAAGAGGTCTCACCTCTTTGGCCTCCACTTAATTTTTTCGAGGGCTCACCTCTTGGGCCTCCATATAATTTTTTTCGAGGGCTCACCTCAAGCTAACTTTGCGCACTCATTAAAATATTTTCACAACAAGGACCTAAGAGCCCTCGATGGGAGAGCTTTGTGTGGGGGCCTGTTATAGGGAAGAGATGCGGCCCTGCGGGCTCTAGCCTGCCTTCTCCATGAGCCTCTGGCCAGCCCACGGCCTCTTCCTGCCTTTTGCGGTCCTACGCATCCCTCAACATCCCCACTGCTTTACCTGCTAGACATGACACTGGGCCAGGTCGGGTCACTGACTTCGTCATACTCAACCACCTCCTCTTACACTGCCTCACTTTGCTCCAACAGCCTCCCTTGCTGGCAACTGTGTCTCATCATCGTCCCTAATCATTTTACACTTTAGTGCCCGTTCCACACCACCATCAGCTAGAGATGGAGCTTGCTCCAGTGTTTGGGCATCAGAACAAACAAAATCCTCAGATAGCTCCTGCGATTCTTGCATGGGTGGGAACACTGGGTTGATAACATTGGGCAGGGTGGGAGGAAGGAGGGTCAGAGTGAGGTCCCTGCAGTTTCTGCAGGCTATCGACGAGACTGGACTTTGTGGACTTGACTGGGTGGTGGACAGATTTAACAAATCTAGAAGGAGAAGGAGGGGTTTGCCGAGCTGTCTGTAAGGGTTGCGGAAATCCAGACAGAACCAAGGCCCAAAACTTGGGTGGGGGTAGCAGGTTTGCCCGTCCCCGCCTCCACAACATTCACCCAGTGTGCTGTCAGGGAGATGTAGCATCCCCGGCCTCAAACCAAAGTGTTGGTGGTCAAATGGCCTTTTGCAGTAACCGTGTTACTCGGGCGTGGATGATGTTTTGGGACATGTGCCTGGGCAAGGCAGGGATGGCACAGAGGGAAAAATAGTGATGGCTTGATTGCTTTCCCCCTTGCCTATGCCATCTGTGGTTGTCATAGGCAACGTGATTTTAAGGGGTGCAGAATTTTATCTTCTTTTTTGTCTAGTTTGGCTTGGGGTCCATGGCAATGTAGAGGAAAGAAGGTTTCCTTGTATGGTCTCACTTTACAGAGAGGTTATATTGTCTTTGGAGTGTATTGTTGAGAGGCTGTGATAGTGGCGTAATAGTGCGACTTGGGCGCGTTATATGCACCCAGACATGCTTCCCCTGCTGTCCCAGTTGCATTCCAGCAGTGTTGGCATCCTTTTCTGAGGTTTCAGGGTGGACTTGGTGACCTCCAAGTGGTCGAATTGAGATTTCCAAGTGGCGAGCATTTTTTTCCCATAGACTTTAATGGGATTCGATATTCGGTCGAATAGTCGAATATCGCGGTCTATTCGAATCGAATTTCGAACTTTCGAATATTTCACTACTCGCTCATCTCTACTGAAAATACGTCTTATGTTCTAGGTTCTTCAAAGTAGCCACCTTTTGCTTTGATTACTGCTTTGCACACTCTTGGCATTCTCTTGATGAGCTTCAAGGGGTAGTCACCTGAAATGGTTTTCATTTCACAGGTGTGCCCTGTCAGGTTTAATAAGTGGGATTTCTTGCCTTATAAATGGGGTTGGGACCATGAGTTGTGTTGGGCAGAAGTCAGGTGGATACACAGCTGATAGTCCTTTTGAATAGACTGTTAGAATTTGTATTATGGCAAGAAAAAAGCAGCTAAGTAAAGAAAAACGAGAAATGAAGAAATGAAGGTCAGTCAGTCCGAAAAATTGGGAAAACTTTAAAAGTGTCCCCAAGTGCAGTCACAAAAACCATCAAGCGCTACAAAGAAACTGTCTCACATGAGGACCGCCCCAGGAAAGAAAGACCAAGAGTCACCTCTGCTGCGGAGGATAAGTTCATCCGAGTCACCAGCCTCA
>ONZH01016609.1:0-24712 GCA_900303285.1 Rhinella marina
ACCAGCATCTGTTATCATGAGCGATGATGATGATGAGACGCAGTTGCCATCAAGGGAGGCTGTTGGAATGTCCAGTGGGCAGGAGGAGGAGCAGAGTGAGGAAGTGGAAGAGGAGGTGGTGGATGACGAAATGACCGACCCCACTTGGCCAGGGGTGATGTCCAGCGGGGAAAGCAGTGGAGAGGTGGTGGTCTGCGCAGCACCGAAAAAGGCAGAAAGAGGCAGAGGATGTCCAGAGGCAGAGGGATGTCCAGAGGCAGAGGGATGTCCACAGGCAGAGGGATGTCCAGAGGCAGAGGACAGTCCAGACAGAGAAGTGAGGCCACAGCCAGCAGGGCCCAAAGCTGTTCCCGGCAGCAGGCAGTCGCGCAAAGCTCCCCATCGAGGCCTCGTACTTCTGTGGTGTGGAGATTTTTTAATGTTTGTGCGGATGACAAACTGAGCGCGGTTTGCACACTCTGCCACTCAAAACTGAGTAGGGGCTCTGAGAAGAGCAATATGACCACCTCAGGCATGCGGCGTCACTTGGAAGTCAAGCACTGGGCTGAGTGGGAGAGAGCAAACGCAATACAACCTGCGCCCGGTCTTGCTGCCACTGCCTCTTCCCCTTTGTTGTGTGCTGCCACTGCGGTCCAGACCTCCAGCCAGGACACCTCCACATCTGCCTCTGCCTCGACTACTTTGGGGCCTTCTCCTGCTGCCTCCCCTTCCCCCGCATCTTCGCCTGCACCTTCACACTCCTCGTCCCATCAACTGTCCATCTCGCAGGCGTTCGACCGCAGGCGGAAGTACGCCTCGAGTCACCCCCAAGCCCAAGCCTTAAACTGCCACATCTCCAAACTGCTGGCCCTGGAGATGTTGCCGTTTAGGCTTGTGGAGACGCAGGCCTTCCGCGACCTGGTGGCGGCTGCCGCACCTCGCTATTCCGTCCCCAGCCGCCACTACTTTTCCCGGAGTGCCGTCCCCGCCCTGCACCAGCACGTGTCGCGTAACATCAGGCGGGCCCTGAGGTACGCAGTCAGCGCAAAGGTCCACTTGACCACCGACTCGTGGACAAGCGCTTGTGGCCAGGGACGATACATCTCTTTGACGGCACACTGGGTGAATGTTGTGGAAGCGGGGACGGGGTCGCAAAGAGAGACGGCCTACCTACCACCCCCGCCGAAGATTGCCAGCTGGGGTTCTGATAAACCCCCCTCCTCTTCCTCCTCCTCCTCCTCCTCCTCTGCCTTAACATCGCCCTCAGCCGCTAGCTGGAAGCGTTGCAGCACTGGCGCGGGGAGACGTCAGCAGGCGGTGCTTAAGCTCATCAGCTTGGGCGACAGGAAGCACAGCGCCCCAGAGGTGAGGGACGCCATATTGCAGCAGACGGAGATGTGGCTGTCGCCGCTGCAGCTAGGACCAGGCATGGTCGTGTGCGATAACGGCCGTAACCTGGTGGCGGCTCTGGAGCTTGCCGAACTCAATCACGTACCATGCCTGGCCCACGTTTTTAATCTGGTAGTCCAAAAATTTCTAAAGACTTACCCCAACCTGGCAGAGCTACTGGTGAAAGTGCGGCGCTTGTGCGCTCACTTTCGGAAGTCAACTGTAGCTGCTGCTAGCTTAAAAAAACTCCAGCAACGCCTCCATTTGCCTGAACATCGGCTGTTGTGCGACCTGCCGACTCGCTGGAATTCCACCTATTCCATGTTGGCCAGGGTGTGTGAGCAGCAGAGAGCATTGATGGAGTACCAGATTATGAATCCACGCGTGCCTCCAACTCAGCTCCCTCAGTTTGCCAACCACGAGTGGCCATGGATGGCAGACATATGCGATGTACTGCGTATCTTTGAGGAGTCCACCAAGAAGGTCAGCAGCGAGGACGCTATAGTGAGCGTAACCATCCCGCTCCTATGCGTCCTTAAAGAATCGCTCATCGCAATAAGGGAGAACGCATTGCACGCAGAGGAGACGGGGGTAGGAGGAGACGCAACGGAGCTACACAGTCAGACCACACTTTTGTCTGCTTCTCGGTGGCAGTTGCAGGAGGAGGAGAGGATGAGGAGGAGGAGGACGACGTGGAGGTGGCTGTGGAAGAGGAGGAGGATGCTGGCGGCGAGGGTAGCAGTCAGGCTGTGTGCGTCCCATTGGTTCAGCGCGGATGGGGCGGAGAGGAGGCGGAAGAGGAAGAGGAGGAAATGGCAAGTGATCCTTCTGGTGGGGGCAGTGACGTCATGCCTATTCAGAGTCTGGCACACATGGCTGACTTCATGCTGGGCTGCTTTTCCCGGGACACACGTGTTGTCCGGATAGTGGAGAACAAACTGTACTGGGTCTTCGCACTCCTGGACCCCCGGTATAAAGATAACGTCTCCTCTTTTATTCCGGTAGAGGAGAGGACGAATCGATTGCTGGAATACCAGAGGGAACTCGTGCAGAACATGATGGAGATTTTCCCACCCACCATCGCTGGCGGCAGAGAGGAGAGGGTCTCCCAGAGTCCCACAACATCGATCAGGCCCACAGCCACCAGGGGAACACTCTCCAAGGTGTGGGACACGTTCATGGCACCCCCTCGTGCAACTTCCATCACTGCGGGGCCCGCTATCAGCAGGAGGGACAAGTATCGGCGGATGTTGCGGGAGTACCTGGCAGACCGTACCCCTGTCCTCTCCGATCCCTCGGCGTCCTACACTTACTGGGTCTCCAAGTTGGACACGTGGCTGGAACTGTCCCTGTACGCCTTGGAGGTGCTTGCCTGCCCTGCCGCCAGCGTGCTATCAGAAAGGGTGTTCAGCGCAGCCGGGGGCATTATAACCGATAAGCGCAGCCGCCTGTCAACCGACAGTGCCGACAGGCTGACGCTAATCAAAATGAACAGCAAGTGGATTGACCCGGACTTTGCTTCTCCAACAGTGGAAAGCAGCCAAAAGTGAAGTGCCATCTGTATGAAGTGCCATTTCCTCCTCCACCTCCTCCTCCTTAACCGCCGTAGAATTGCTCCGTAAAAAAAAAAAATAAATATTTATGGCTCACCTCTTGGGCCTACAAGCAATTTTTATCATGGCTCACCTCTTGGGCCTACAAGCAATTTTTATCATGGCTCACCTCTTGGGCCTACAAGCAATTTTTATCATGGCTCACCTCTTGGGCCTACAAGCAATTTTTATCATGGCTCACCTCTTGGGCCTACAAGCAATTTTTATCATGGCTCACCTCTTGGGCCTACAAGCAATTTTTATCATGGCTCACCTCTTGGGCCTACAAGCAATTTTTATCATGGCTCACCTCTTGGGCCTACAAACAATTTTTATCATGGCTCACCTCTTGGGCCTACAAGCAATTTTTATCATGGCTCACCTCTTGGGCCTACAAGCAATTTTTATCATGGCTCACCTCTTGGGCCTACAAACAATTTTTAAGAGGTCTCACCTCTTGGGCCTACAAACAATTTTTATTATGGCTCACCTCTTGGGCCTTAATACAATTTTTAAGAGGTCTCACCTCTTTGGCCTCCACTTAATTTTTTCGAGGGCTCACCTCTTGGGCCTCCATATAATTTTTTCGAGGGCTCACCTCAAGCTAACTTTGCGCACTCATTAAAATATTTTCACAACAAGGACCTAAGAGCCCTCGATGGGAGAGCTTTGTGTGGGGGCCTGTTATAGGGAAGAGATGCGGCCCTGCGGGCTCTAGCCTGCCTTCTCCATGAGCCTCTGGCCAGCCCACGGCCTCTTCCTGCCTTTTGCGGTCCTACGCATCCCTCAACATCCCCACTGCTTTACCTGCTAGACATGACACTGGGCCAGGTCGGGTCACTGACTTCGTCATACTCAACCACCTCCTCTTACACTGCCTCACTTTGCTCCAACAGCCTCCCTTGCTGGCAACTGTGTCTCATCATCGTCCCTAATCATTTTACACTTTAGTGCCCGTTCCACACCACCATCAGCTAGAGATGGAGCTTGCTCCAGTGTTTGGGCATCAGAACAAACAAAATCCTCAGATAGCTCCTGCGATTCTTGCATGGGTGGGAACACTGGGTTGATAACATTGGGCAGGGTGGGAGGAAGGAGGGTCAGAGTGAGGTCCCTGCAGTTTCTGCAGGCTATCGACGAGACTGGACTTTGTGGACTTGACTGGGTGGTGGACAGATTTAACAAATCTAGAAGGAGAAGGAGGGGTTTGCCGAGCTGTCTGTAAGGGTTGCGGAAATCCAGACAGAACCAAGGCCCAAAACTTGGGTGGGGGTAGCAGGTTTGCCCGTCCCCGCCTCCACAACATTCACCCAGTGTGCTGTCAGGGAGATGTAGCATCCCCGGCCTCAAACCAAAGTGTTGGTGGTCAAATGGCCTTTTGCAGTAACCGTGTTACTCGGGCGTGGATGATGTTTTGGGACATGTGCCTGGGCAAGGCAGGGATGGCACAGAGGGAAAAATAGTGATGGCTTGATTGCTTTCCCCCTTGCCTATGCCATCTGTGGTTGTCATAGGCAACGTGATTTTAAGGGGTGCAGAATTTTATCTTCTTTTTTGTCTAGTTTGGCTTGGGGTCCATGGCAATGTAGAGGAAAGAAGGTTTCCTTGTATGGTCTCACTTTACAGAGAGGTTATATTGTCTTTGGAGTGTATTGTTGAGAGGCTGTGATAGTGGCGTAATAGTGCGACTTGGGCGCGTTATATGCACCCAGACATGCTTCCCCTGCTGTCCCAGTTGCATTCCAGCAGTGTTGGCATCCTTTTCTGAGGTTTCAGGGTGGACTTGATGACCTCCAAGTGGTCGAATTGAGATTTCCAAGTGGCGAGCATTTTTTTCCATAGACTTTAATGGGATTCGATATTCGGTCGAATAGTCGAATATCGCGGTCTATTCGAATCGAATTTTGAACTTTCGAATATTTCACTACTCGCTCATCTCTAATCACCACCTCCTCAGGCAGAGAGTTCCATAGTCTCACTGCTCTTACCGTAAAGAATCCTCTTCTATGTTTGTGAAGTCGCAGAATCTTTCACTTTCTTTATCAGATCTCCTGATCAAACAATCATCCATTTCTTGGATCTCTCGCTGGCACCATTCCCAGCAATCCTTTGTTGCACCTGATGGGCTCCACCAAGCCACAGCAACTTCCATATAGGTCTTCATATTGACCCCCCGAAAAAAAATTTCTCCACAGTTCAGTCTTTTCACATGTTCTACTGGCCCTTTAAATCACCACAATATTCTCTTGCAATGCAGCAAAAGTGTCCAGATTTTGCAACAGCAGCTTTATCCAGACGTACAGGCTTCCGGGCCTTTAACACAGGAACACAGCAACATTCAGCAGCACCTGCTCTTTGTTCATGCTGTTGCTCCTAGCAACACTTTTACTTTTCACTTTCCTGTTGCCCCCAGCAAGAACATTGTGCCTTCTTTGCACAGACAAATGCCCATTTGGCATCAACATGCCCGCTTTGGCATCAACATGCCCGCATCCTCCACCATATGTAAGGGATCGTATCCTCTCAGGGGGTCGACATCACACAATATCTTCAAAACACGGGGATTTTCAGGTCCAACTCAGTTTTATTGGCACCAGCACACCAAAACAAATCATAAAAATAACACCTGCCTGGCTGGGCTCTGACTAAACATAGTTCAGCTAACTCACCTAAATACATACGCTGTTCACACACAGCTTTTAAGTGCGGCTTCCTCAGCCGTTCAGTCCAGCAGCCTCCTGGCTGTGACTCCAACCGTACCTTTGGGGGGAGATCGTCCAATAGTCCTCCCGACTATGACCGTGTGACCCTGTTCTCCTAGGGTCACTGGGCCCCCCAAACTTCCAGGCTACACAGAGCCTTGTGGCCCCTCAGCCTTCCTGGCTGAGACCACACACACAGAGCCTCCTCAGCCTTTCTCCTTTCCCAGACTGACACTGAGGGCTGGTTTATCACACCAGTAATTACACCCAGGTGGCCTCACCTGTGGTGGAATAGGGATGTGGACTGGAATATCCACCCCCTCCAGACCTCTATGAAGCGTGAGGCCTGTCACTGCCTCACACCTTGCAGTTTCTTTTAATGTACAGTATGTCCGACAGAGAGGTGACAGGCCCTTCTGAGGGAACGGGCAGTGGCCAAAATATTTCTGGAGCTAGCAAAAGTAGCAGCAGAAGAAGAGGGGGGGGAGTGGTAGCAGCAATCACAGTTATAGGCCAGAGCTACCAGTGTCATCTAGTGTTTTGACCAGAAACCCAACTGTCCTTGAATGGTTGACTCAGTTTTCAACTTCATCACTATTGATATCAAACACCCACAGCCAGGATTCAAGGGTTTCTTCTGACACTACACTTAGTTGGCATGGCCCAGGAACAAGCTCTGTGCCCTACCTGTCCTGAACCTGCCTTTTTTTTTTTGTTCCTTCAGCTCTAGAAGTATTGTATGCCGTCCGCTCGGCTCCACTTTCAGTGAAGATGAGATTCTAGAGGACAGTCAGTCCTCTAGACTTCCCAGCCAAGATCTGGAGGAGAGATCTGCTGCTTCTTCTGGTAGGTGGGCAAATAGTGACGATGAGAGTTCCGTGGGAGCTGGTGTTGCGAGAACTGATGGCTTGTGCTGAGCCAAGGTGGAGTCTCCCATGCTGTCATTTCATCTCCAAAAAGGCAGTACCAGCCATACACACGAACGTTAAACATAAGGTGGGCCAGTCCAAGAGCCTGTCTGTGTCTGCTAAAGTTCATGACAGCGCCGACATGTGGAGCTGTAACTACTGTAAAGGGCAATATATGTCCTTTACAGTCCACTGGATAAATGTGGTTCCTGGCCAGCCACACCAGCAACTTAGCCAGGTGACAGCATTGCTGCCTCCATGTTCTCGTTCTCAAGCTGTGGGTCCTGCACCAATGTCCTCCTCTGCCTCCTCATGCTCCACCTTGTCCTCAGCCTCCACTGCAGACACGATTCGTAGTCCTCCTTCAGTATACCACATATGCAGGGCACGGCGGTGTCATACTGTTCTTCACCTAGTTTGCCTGGGCGAATGGAGTCAAACCAAGGTCACCGACAACTGGAAGAACATCGTGTCGGTGCTGCGTCAAGGAGTGACTAAACCATGCGACCTGCATGGCACACGTGTTCGACCTGTTTGTAAAGTGGTTCCTGAAGACTTCCACCCATCTGCAAGACATCCTGAAAATGGTTCATATGCAACGTTTCCACCTGTTGAAACTCCACTCTCCACATGTTGGACACACTATATGAGCAGAGGAAGGCCATAAACGATTTCTTGATGATGCAGGAAGGCAGGAGCACTCTCCTGTGTAACTTTCACTTTAGCCAGTGGCATCTCATGCGTGACACCTGCCGTTTGCTCAGGCCCTTTGAAGAGGCTGCTTTTTCAGTCACCAGGACTATGGAATGAACAATGTCATTCCACTGCTTCATGTCCTGGAACAGATGGTGTTAAATCTGTCTGGCCAGGAAACAGGAGATGTGGCGCCTACATATCACCGCCAACTGAGCCCTGTGGGGCTGAACTGGAGGAGGAGGACATTCACATGCAAGCAATGTATACAGAAATGGGTGGATTTTCTACACAAGTGACAGCAGAGGAGCAGGAGGAAGTAGAGGGTGATGAGCAAGACCAGGCAGATGACCCAACACACCGTGGCAGTATGCTGTGGAGATGGAGGCAGGGAGTGCCTCCAAGTCCCTTGTGCAAATGGCCTGATATATGTTGAGTTGCTTGTGTGATGACAGCAGTATTATCGCCATTTGGCAGAGGGATCACTATTGGCTGTCCACCATGTTACACCTTCGCTACCACTCCAAACTGGGGGCCTTTTTTCCACCTGCTGAGAGGGAGGATAAACTCGACTATCATTATGACATCCTATGTAGTCATCTGGCTGCTGCCTATTTGCACCATCACCCATCCTCGCGAAGATCTGACCAGGGGAGCCCTCTGTACTCTCGTTCCACTGCCATGGCTGCTAGAGGGAGTTGGGGGGGAGGCAGGAGCAGCACCAGCTCCATCAGCAGCAACTTAAGTCTGGAGTCTCTAATGGGCAGTTTTCTTCACCTGCCTAGTGAACAAACCACCCGCCAGCAGCAGCAAGACATGGAGCAGAACCTGAACCAGCAGGTGGTGGCATACTTGGACTACACCCTGCCACCTGACATCCAAGAACCCCTGGACAAATGAGTAGCCAAATTTGAGTTTGACGTAGACCAGCTTTCCTGCCTGGCCAGTAATGTGACATCAGAGAGGGAGTTTAGTGCGGCTGGGGGCATAGTTATCCCAAGGAGAACTCACCTTTCCACCCAAAATGTGGAGAGCCTGACTTTTCAAAAGATGAATCAGATGTGGATCAGCCAGACTTTCCACATGCCAGTGCCTGATACATCAGACTAGATACGTCTGGGTGTCACACCCAAACTTTGTGGAAAAAGACCCATTTCTTCTGGCTACCTGCTTCACCCACAATTCTGATGCTGCCACCCACCTGATGACACACACCTGCTGCTTCTACTGCCGTGTTCTCCTGCTGCCACCCACCATCTTGTGCTGTTACTTCCACTTACGTTGCCCCTCCACCCTGTGACTGGGCCACTGAGACACCCCATGCATTTGCTACCCCCCCCCCCATACTGTATCTGGGCCACTATGCTGACTCCTCATGCAGTTGCCTCCTCACCACTCTGTGACTGACCATTATGTGGACTCCTCATGTGTTTTTCATCCTCACCACTCTGTGACTGACCACTATATTGACTTCTCATGTGGTTGCCACCTCACCACTCTGTCACTGGACTACTGTGCTGACTCCTCATGCGTTTGCCACCCTCACCACTCTGTGACTGGACCTTTGTGTTGACTCTTCATGCGGGACCACTATTGTCACTGTTTGGCATTGTTGGCATCATTTATTTTGCCCTTCTTTTGATCTGTCCAAAGGATGGAAAAGTGAGAAACACAACAAATCCTGTCTTTGGGGCATCCATAAGGCCTGTATCACACAGTCCCTATTTTGCATCAGGATATGCTCATGATTTGGAATCCAAAAGCAGGAGTGGGTACAAAACACAGAAGACAGGCAAACTTTCCAAACGTGTTATCTCTGTTTTGGCTACACTTCTGTTTTTTTGTGGCCTTAGCAATACTCATGGATTACTGAGCAGAAGGGCAAAGTAAACAGTGACATCAACACAAACTTACTGCTGACACCCTGTCCACTCTGTCCTGGGGGCACTGCGTGTTTCAGTGTGTTACAGATAAGGTTCTGTAGAAATCTATGTGGAATCAGCTGACGACAGTGTAAAGGAGTGTGCTCTTTTACTGTATAGTACAATCTTGGGCTGCTGCAAGGTTCTTAATACCTGACGCTACGTTGACCTATAAGGCTCCGTTCACACATGAGTTATTTGGTCAGTTCTGGCCCCATAACTGACTAAATAAGGGAAGTATGAAGCAATTCTAAGAGTGACACCTGTCAATTGCCGGTCATACAGTACAGACACAAAGTAACTGTTTCACTATCACAGCGCACTACCTATGCATGTTTCTGCAATGCACAGTGTTGTACATCAATATACAGGCTCCCTGAAGCCAGGAAATAGCTGTTTTTTAATGCAATTCTTCTCAAATTAATTCAGATCGAATCTTTTTGGAAAATTCGGCGAACTGTCCAAATTGAATTTTTTTAATTCAGACACACTCCACAGAAGAATTTCCTCTACTACAACAATTAGACAGATGCAAAAGAGGTGTTCTTATTTAAATTATGATTATTATTTTATTTTTTTGGGGGGGAGTAATTGTCAGCCACAAAACATGGCAAAGGCAAAGAGAATGCACAAGTGCGCTGGAGTATAACAATGGCTGGTTGCGGCCGGTATACTTCTGTACTCTGGCCAAGGGAAGGACAAGTCCTGTGAGATCCAGGCCTAGTTTAGTAACATAGTAAAGCTGAAAAAAGATATCTGTCCATCCAGTTCGGCCTGTTATCCTGCAAGTTGATCCAGAGGAAGGCAAAAAAAACCAAACCTGTGAGGTAGAAGACAATTTTCCCCACTTTAGGGGGAAAAAATTCCTTCCCGACAATCAGGCAATCAGAATAACTCCCTGGATCAACGCCCCATCTCTAGTAGCTATAACCTGTAATATTATTACACTCCAGAAATACATCCAGGCCTCTCTTGAACTCTTTTAGTGAACTTACCATCACTACCTCCACAGGCAGAGAGTTTCATAGTCTTATTGCTCTTACCGTAAAAAATCCTCTTCTATGTTTGTATACAAACCTTCTTTCCTCCAAACACAGATGATGTCCCCTCGTCACACTCACAGTCCTTAGGATACATAGATGATGGGAGAGATCTCTGTACTGACCCTTGATATATTTATATTGTTATTAGATCTCCCCTCAGTTGTCTTTTTTCTAAAGTGAATAACCCTAATTTTGATAATCTTTCAGGGTACTGTAGTCCACCCATTCCAGTTATTACTTTAGTTGACCTCCTCTGAACCCTCTCCAGCTCTGCTATGTCTGCCTTGTTCACAGGAGCCCACAACCTTTTAATTTTAATGAATGTGAGCTTGTCCACATTGGATGTGGACAGGCACATGCGTCTGTCTGTGGTCACTCCAATCCCCCCCACCGTGGTGCGAAACACACGTTTGGACAATATACTAGCCACATGGCAGGCCATCATCTCCAAGGCGTAAAGGGAAAGCTCTTTGCCATGTGCCCAATTTGAAGACCCAGAAGCTAAATGGACAGACCTACGTATCAGTCAGTATGTGCAGTCATGTGCACATGTATTGTTCCACCATGTTGCTGAAATGCTGCCTCCTGCTACTCAGCTGGTTGTGCTGAATGTTGTGCCATGCTGACAAAGCTTTTCCACATTTTGGCCATGCTAACCCGAATGCGAATCTCTTCTGAGGTGCTCGTGGTATGTTAGCGGCTTCCTCCTCCTCCTCTGCCTCGAGGCTGCCCCGAGGCAACGACAAGCTGTCCTCGGTGGGAGTTGTATCATCTGTGTCCTCTGTATCCCTCCTCAACCATGCTCCAGTGATGCCCCCAAACTGATTTGGGTGCCACCATGCTGTGAACGTGGATCCTTCTCCTCCAAAACTGTGCCCTGGCTGGACGGTTGTGTACCTGGCTGCTGCTGGTGCAGGAACCCACCCTCCGAGCCACTTGTGAACGACTGGCCTGATAACTGTGGAAATGATCCCTGTTCCTCTTCCACTTCCTCCTGTGCCAAATCCTCATCCATCATCATCCAAAGCTTTTTTTGGAGACATAGAAGTGTGATAACAATGCTGAGGATGGTGTCATTGGCACTGGCCATGTTGATGGAGTACTTGCAACATGGCACACACGTCTGCATGGAGGCCCACTCATTGTTGATAAAGTGGTGCTGTTCCTCAGAGCAACTCACCCATGCGTGCTGCAGCTGGAACTCCACTATAGCCTGTTGCTGCTCACACAGTCTCTCCATCATGTGCAAGGTGGAGTTACACCTTGTGGGTTCATTGCATATAAGGCAGTGAGCAGGAAGGCCAAAGTAACGCTGCAGCGCAGACAGGCAAGCAGAAGCAGGGTGAGAGTGCTGAAAGCGTGCACAGAAGGGATGTGCATCAAAACAGCTAGGCCCAGAGCTTCTACGAGATTTATCCCATTGTTTCACACCACCATTCTGGGCTTGAGGCTCAACTGCACCAACCACTCATCGATCTGTTTTCCCAAGCCCACCCACAGCTCGGTGTGGGTTCTTTCCCCCAAACATATGAGTTTCAGAACAGCCTGCTGTCGTTTCCCCCTGGCTGTGCAAGTGTTGCACTGACATGATGAGGAGGCGTTATAGGAAACAGAGTAGGAGAAGGAAGCAACAGGAGTCACTGAGAAAAGTCCAGCAATCCTCAGTGGCAGTAGGACATGCGCCAAACCGCTTCCCGCCTTGGGCCCAGATGCCACTACATTTACCCAGTAGGCAGTTAGGGAGATATAACATCCCTGCCTGTGTTTACTGGTCCATGTATCCATGTGTGGTTATGTGGACATTGCCAGAGACGGCATTGTGCAGCGCACACCTGACTGTTTCTGCCACTTGTTTGTGTAGGGCAGGGACTGCCCCCTGGAAAACTAATGGCAGCTGGCAACCACTTACCATGGAATAGCTGCCGTCATGATGTTTTTAAAACTGTCTCCAACATATGGAAGGGCAGCATTTCAAAGGCCAGGAATTTGGAAATGCTGGCATTCAGGGCCAGGGCTGGTGGGTGGGTAATGGTGTACTGCCGCTTTCTCTCCAGTGTTGGGGGATGTACAGCTGAACGCTTCCATGGGACAGTGTGGAGATGCTCAGTGATGGTGGTGGAGCGGATGTTGCTGCCACATCCTCTCTTTGTGGGGTGTCAGGTGCCCCTGTCACCCCAGAGGGGGAGGAAGAGGCTGAGACCACAGCATAAGAGGGAGCAGGAGAAGCCTCAGATATTTCATGGTTCTTCAGGTGTCTACTCCACTGCAGCTTGTGCTTTACAGTTAGATGCAGGATCATGCAAGTGGTGTTAAGGTTTAGAACATTTATGTCTCGCTCTAGTCTCTGACTGCACAGTCTGCAAATCACCCATGTCCTGTTGTCAGCACACTGCCTAAAGAACTGCCACACCAGGGAACTCATTTGCGGTGTCTTTGGTGTGCTATGTCCCTTGGCACATTGGGTAGTAGCAGGCGTACGGCCTGGAGGAAGGCCACTCTGCTTTTGCCCCCTATTCCCTCTTTTGCTGTGCGGCTGGTGCTGTGTGACCCCCACCTCTTCCTTCAAACTGCACATGTCATTAGCATGAATTGGATGCCATGTGAGGTCTAGGACCTCATCATCCTCCACATCATCTTCCACCCACTCCTCACCCCTGCCCTTCTGCATAGCCTGCACACTGCATAAAGCTGCAGCAGTTGACACCTGTGTTTCATCATCAGAGACATGCTGCGGTGGTCCTCCCACGTCCTCATCCTGAAACATAAGTGGGTAGGCATCAGTGCACTCAATCTTTTCCACTTTTGGGACAGGGCTAGGTGGATGGCTCACAGAAGCCCCACCAGCAGAGTCATCAAAAAGCATAAATGATTGCTGCAGGAATTGGGGCTCAAACTGCTTGGCTGCTGTGCAAGGGGTTGAGGTGGAAGACAGATGGCCGTGGGCTGCTGTTGCCAACTCTTCACTTTCAGCAGTGGACGAGGTGGAAAACAATTTGAATGAACTGGACGCATTCTAAGTCATCCAATAACTACTGCCTCTAATGGTTCTGGCCTCACCATTCTTAGAGCAGTATTCGGGCCTACTAAATGATGCAGAACATCCTATCGCCTGCGTGCACCAGAGGAAGGTGTTTCATTTGGGCATGTAGCTGGCACAGATTGACAACGTCCTCTCCCTGCAGCAGGAGCTCCAATACCACTAACACCAGCTCTCTACTGTAGTGTGTCTGGGCCAACCTGAGCCTGTTCACATTGTGTGCATGTCATCAAGTAACAAGTGCTTCCAACACCTCCTTACAGCTATGTAAGAACAGCCTAGATGCCGGGATATTTGTCAGAATGACCATCCTGCTTCTTTCAGTCCAGTGATGCACCCCCTCTCAAAGTCTGAAACTACGCAAGAGGCATATCTACCAGTCAACAATATCTCACCAAGAAGTACGAAAGTAAAAGTAGCCTCTGAGAGTCTTTTTATAGGGCAGCAGGGGAAGAACTTTTATGCCCTCTTGTGGCATGGCCCAGTTTCTAATCAGAGCACACATGTAATCATTTACATGAGACATAACTGTATGCTAAGCTTTGCATCAGTTTTGAAAATCTCATCTACTTAACTGATACTGTATTATGCTGTGGAAAATCCATGCAAAAAATATACACATAATATGCTTCAACTACATATAGCCTAAGGGTACCTGGGATTACACATGGATTTTTTTGTGAGAAAATTAGCAGCGTAATACAGTACTAACTAAATAGATGTGTATACATTTTTCATGCAAAAAAATGAAATTTTGAAATCCACATTCTTTGTGTGGATTTTCATTCTTTTGGGGCAAATGTGCAGCATAATCCATAATAAAAATCTGCTTTTAACACATAGGAATTTGATTTGGATTCATAGAAGACACTTTCCTTCTCCTTTTGTCACCATCTTTTTAGTGTACCTTTTTTCCTGACCAATGGCTCGTTTATCTAATCATACCTTTTGCTAGTGGAAAGCTGTTACACTTCCTTGTCTATACCATGAGCATGTTTGTTCCAACTATGTTCAAATCAGGAAAGCCACTGAAACATTTGAGGCTATTACTAGTTTAATGTCTACACTGAATGCAAAGAACTAATTTTACGTTCCAGATATTTGGCATGTTGCCTGCTTTGAACATGATTGGTTCAGGGCAGTAACTTTCATTATCCCTTAACTTAGACAACTTTGTTTGACTCACCTACATTTAGGAGTGTGGGTTTTCTAAAAAAAACCTGTTGAAAGATCATTTGAAGAGAAACATACAGTAGACCATGTGCCATAATGAGTCTCAATATGTCTCAAAACATATGTAGCATGTATGTGTCAATGTTATTTCTTATGTTTTCCTTTATCTAAATAGCTAATTGACTCTTGAAGTCATTTTCAGCCTTTGTGACAGAGTTATTTATGTAAGGGTTTAGCAGCCTTATTTTTTTGAGCATGTGAAGGGTTCCTAACAACTTATTAAAATATGTTTCCCAATATCAAACCTGTCCATTTTTATGTAAATTGGTAGGCTATAGATGCAGAGAGACAAAATTCAGTTTGTCCCATTTTCACTATGTAAAAGTGATTGACAGGACAGATGTAATTACAGAAATGCCGCAGGATGAGTGAAAGGTATACCTTTGGCGATGGTATTGGAAAACTGTGCATGTGTGTGTTTTTTTGTATTGTGTATTGATAACTTATTAATAAAGAAAAAAAGACAAAAAATCTACAGAAGTGCCTCTGTCTTTAGCACAGTGCCCTGGTTGTTGCTAAGAGTGAGGGCCTGTATTTGCATAAAAAGGATATACTTCAGAGTGATGCCCCGAGGCACAAAACATAAAGATATGTATGGATAGTTGTTAAAGGGTTAATATACTATTAAGAAAATTCTGTGTGATAGATCTATCTTTAAAAAGATATGTGGTACATGCAAATCTATTTCTATTAAGACTATTTGGAAGGCACAAAAGTAGAATAGGAATGCAACAATGTTACACTAAAAAAGTTAAATGTCTAGAGCTAAAGAACATTATTTGAACTAATTATAACTAAAGGAGGCATCTAGAAATTGCATGACATTTTCTTGCAAGCTATTGTATTGTGCAAGCGTCTCTGTTATTCGAAAAGTAGCTATGTCATTACCCCCAACTGCATATACATTCTCCAGAAATTGCTGTTTCTAAGCAACTAAAACAGCAGCCTCAGATAAAAAGAATAGGAGAGAAAAAAAAAAACATTTTTGAATAAGAATCTTTCTGACCAGTACTACCTCCGGCAGCACGTAGGCGTCTTACAAGCCCAGAACACTTAGGTTATGGTGAGAAAAAAAAGTGTTAAACTGTGCAACAAAGAATGAGCACAGGTAAGGAGAATTGAGAGAGGTCACTTACTGGCTATTTACTGAATATTATATTATGAGAGCATTTTATGTCAAACAGCTTAAAACAATTTAAGAGACAAATGTTTCTGGGATATTTTATGCAAATGAGCATGACCATTGAGAACTCTTACAGGCAATTGGCAATACATGTACTAGATAAGTAAAAAATAAAATGAGTTCTACTCTATGTACATGGGTATACTTTTAGGGTTTCTGCACACAGTACAGATTTGTGTGCAGAAAATCTGCATCAAAACCACAAAAAAAGCACATAAATCCAAATTATTTAATGTTTTTTCTGCAACCTTTTTGTGTGGTTTTATGCAGTTTTTGATGCAGTTTGGATATTATCAGAACTGACGTACTGCAGATGTTAATATCCACATAGCAGGTCAATTTCCATACCTAAGAAAAAAAGCAAAGTGTACCTAAGATTTGTCTAATATCATACGCTTTTCTGTTATTGTATTAAGCTGTGTTTTTTTTCTGCATGAAATCCACACTGTGTGTAGGCACCCTTAGCAAGGTGAACATGACCATGCAAATAGTATTTTTAAAAAAATATGAGGCCAATTCATATAAATTAATATTGTAGGAGGTCAGTCTCCTAGCAATAATACATATATCACCCATGCTGTAGATAGATGATAAACAATTGTCATGGAATAACCCCAATGTAACTTACAAAAATACTGCAAAATAAACACACAAATCTTGCCATAGATTGTTAAAGGCATTTGCCCTACAATCTCATCTTACTAACACATGAAGTTTAATTTTTACTACTTTATAGCAGGTCCTTACTTGCACTTTTTTTTTACAGTGATTTATTTTTTTTACTATTGATCTAAACTGAATGAAAAATAAAAGCTAATGACAAATTGAGATTGCATCATTTAGTTTGCATTATAATCCACCATTTTGTTGAACCCCTTCTAGCTTAAGCACGGGGTCCCAAATTTTCAAATCTTGTGTCACTTTATGTTGTAATAACTTTGGAATGCATTAACTTATCAAAGCAAGTCTGAGATAAATAGTTTTTTACATAAGACATTGTACTTTAATGGTACATTTTGGTTACTGTATTTAAAAATTTACAGAAAATGCCACTAAATCCAGAATCCAGGCAAATAAAAAAGTCAATCACTTTATGTGTCTTTGTTATATGCCCTTGTTTCATCATGATCATCATGATATCACAATTACAGACCATAAAAAATAGAAAAACAGTGCATTGTTCTCTCAGGCTGCAGCCATGTCTTCTCATCCTCCCCCTCTGATGCAAGTGCATGCGAGTCAGGAAGTTTAAGAGGAGAGTAACATACATAGTAACATAGTTTGTAAGGCCGAAAAAAGACATCTGTCCATCCAGTTCAGCCTGTTTTCCTACAAGTTGATCCAGGGGAAGGCAAAAAAAACCCTGTGAGGTAGAAGCCAATTTTCCTCACTTTAGGGGGAAAAATTCCTTCCCGACTCCAGTCAGGCAATCAGAATAACTCCCTGGATCAACGACCCATCTCTAGTAACTATAACCTGTAATATTATTACCCTCCAGAAATACATCCAGGCCCTTCTTGAACTCTCTTAGTGAACTTACCATCACCACCTCCTCAGGCAGAGAGTTCCATAGTCTCACTGCTCTTACCGTAAAGAATCCTCTTCTATGTTTATGTACAAACCTTCTTTCCTCCAGACGCAGAGGATGTCCCCTCGTCACAGTCACAGTCCTCGGGATAAATAGATGATGGGAGAGATCTCTGTACTGACCTCTGATATATTTATACATAGTTATTAGATCTCCCCTCAGTCGTCTTTTTTCTAAAGTGAATAACCCTAATTTTGATAATCTTTCTGGGTACTGTAGTCCACCCATTCCAGTTATTACTTTAGTTGCCCTCCTCTGAACCCTCTCCAGCTCTGCTATGTCTGCCTGGTTCACAGGAGCCCAGAACTGTACACAGTAGTCCATATGTGGTCTGACTAGTGATTTGTAAAGTGGCAGGACTATGTTCTCATCACGGGCATCTATGCCTCTTTTGATGCAACCCATTATCTTATTGGCCTTGGCAGCAGCTGTCTGACACTGGTTTCTGCAGCTTAGTTTGCTGTTCACTAAAATTCCTAGGTCCTTTTCCATGTCAGAGTTACCCAATGCTTTACCATTTAGTATGTACTGGTGACTTGCATTATTCCTTCCCATATGCATAACCTTACATTTGTCAGTGTTAAACCTCATCTGCCACTTTTCTGCCCAAGCCTCCAGTCTATCCAGATCCTGCTGCAGCAGTGCACTGTCCTCCTCTGTGTTAATTACTTTACACAGTTTAGTGTCATCTGCAAAAATTGATATTTTACTGTGCAAGCTTTCTACAAGATCATTAATAAATATATTGAAGAGAATAGGACCCAATACAGACCCCTGTGGTACCCCACTAGTGACAGTGACCCAATCTGAGTATGTACCGTTAATAACCACCCTCTGTTTTCTATCACTAAGCCAGTTACTTACCCACATACAGACATTTTCTCCCAGGCCAAGCATTCTCATTTTGTATACTAACCTTTATGTGGTACCCGTGTCAAACGCTTTGGAGAAGTCCAAATATATGACATCCATTGAGTCGCCGCGGTCAAGTCTAGAACTTACCTCCTCATAGAAACTGATTAAATTGGTTTGACACGACCGATCCCTCATGAAGCCATGCTGATATGGAGTTATTTGCTTATTTTCATTGAGGTACTCCAAGATAGCATCTCTCAGAAAACCTTCAAACAGTTTACCCACAACAGAAGTTAAACTTACCGGCCTATAGTTTCCAGGCTCTGTTTTTGGACCCTTTTTGAATATTGGCACCACATTTGCTATGCGCCAATCCTGTGGAACACTCCCCGTCAGTATAGAGTCCTTAAATATCAGAAATAAGGGTCTGTCGATTACGGGGGTGTATGCCATCCGGTCCTGGTGATTTGTCTATTTTAATATTTTTAAGACGTTGCTGCACCTCTTCCTGGGTCAGAGAGGACACTTTTAAAGGGGAATTTACTTTTATACTCTGCATTTCATCTGACATTTTATTTTCCTCAGTGAATACAGTGGAGAAAAAGTTATTTAGTAGCTTCGCTTTCTCCTCATCGCTCTCTGCTACTCCCCCCTCATTACTCTGTAAGGGGCCGACACCTTCAGGTTTATACTTTTTAGTATTTATATAATTGAAGAACATTTTAGGGTTAGTTTTACTCTCTTTGGCGATTAATCTCTCGGTCTCTAGTTTGGCTGTTTTTATGTGTCTTTTACATATTCTATTTTTTTCCTTATAGTTTTTCAATGCTTCCTCACTCCCCTCCTGTTTTAGTGATTTAAATGCTTTCTTTTTGTCATTTATTGCTTTCTTTACAGTTATGTGCTGGGTTAAATGTGGATATCTGTTGTCTACACTGTGAGTATAGTTATTTTGTTGGAAGGAATTTCCTATTTACTAATAGCACAAAATTGATTTGGTAACAGCACCAGCTACAGTATGAGCTGTGGTATATAAGTAGTATCAGCCACAGTACATTACTAAATAACTAATGCTACTTTCACATTTGTGGCAGGGGATTCCGGCAGGCTGTTCACCCGCCGGATCTGTGCTGCCGCAGGTGCACGTGTGGGACCAAAACTATGCTCCGGTCCCATTCACTATAATGGGGGCGGGCCGCAGATCGGGCCGTTGCGCAGCAAACTTGCCGAGAGGCGGCCGGACCAAAATTACAACATGTCGTAGTTTTGGTCCGGCCGCCTCTCGGCAAGTTTGCCGTGCTGCTGCCGGATCCGTGGCCCGCCCCCATTATAGTGAATAGGGCTGGAGCATAGTTCCGGCCCCACACGTGCACCTGTGGCAGCACGGATCCGGCAGGCTGTTCACCCGCCGTAACAGCCTGCCGGGATCCCCTGCCGCAAATGTGAAAGTACCCTTATCTGCATAGTTCCTTACTCACTGAATAATTGTGCAGATTTGCCTTTCAGCAGCTTTAGAAAGCTGGGTAGAATTTGAAGGTTTTAACAGCGGTTGGGCCAGTGGTAGGGCAGACTTATACTGTGGATCTGCTGATCAGAAGACTAGGGAACGTGCAGATGGCCCCAGCAAGAGTACTTAATAGATCTAACCTGTAGATTCCAGTTTTATAGGTGTGAAAAATAATATTACCTGCGTATCTATATTGTCCGTGGAATTTCACTGATCTGTAATACACGGTGCAGTGAGTTGGGAAAAAAAATTTCATTAGCCTGCTATATACCTCACAGTCTATAGATACCGTATTGATCTGTAGATTCCAGTTTTATTTGTGCAAACCGCGTAAATTTTTTTTTGGGATAGGTGTGAAAAATAATATTACCTGCATATCTATATTGTCCGTTGAATTTCACTGATCTGTAATACACGGTGCAGTGAGTTGGGAAAAAAAATGTCATCAGCCTGCTATATACCTCACAGTCTATAGATACCGTATTGATCTGTAGATTCCAGTTTTATTTGCGCAAACTGCGTAAATATTTTTTTTGGGATAGGTGTGAAAAATAATATTACCTGCGTATCTATATTGTCCGTTGAATTTCACTGATCTGTAATACACGGTGCAGTGAGTTGGGAAAAAAATTTCATCAGCCTGCTATATACCTCACAGTCTGTAGATACCGTATTGAATCTTTACAATTATAATAATATAATACTGCTACTGTGCACATGGAGAACCCCAGGGTCAGGGTGAGAGGGGGAAGAGTTGGGAGAGGTGGAAGAGGTGGTCGTGGAGGGAGAGGTGGGAATCGTGGTGGTGCTGTGGTCAGCGGTGATGACCGTGATGTGCGTGGTGACACAGTGCCGGCTGCTGTGGGTACAGTGGAAACATGTAAGGTCAGGGTGCCTGGTCAACTCCAGAAGTTGGTATGGCAGCGTCCTACAACAGGTCTGACAGACCCCAAACAACAACAGGAGGTGGTTCAGTGGATTGCAGAGAGCACGTCCAGCCACGTTTCGTCTGCCCCCTCATCCAGCCAGTCGACTTCTCTGAGCCAGGGTGTCTGTCCTCCAACTCGCCCTCCTTCTCCCCAGCCAGAACCCTCTAGGGGTATGTCCCACGGACAAAATTTATCCATGGAACTCTTCAGCCACCACTTCCCTGATGTGCCAGTGGACGAGCTGCTATGCCCTGATTCTCAGGACCTTTTGCTGTCTCCGGGTTATGAGAGTGGGGAGTTAGCAGTGGCGTCTGAGGAGCTGGTGGAAGATGACGACGAGACACTGTTGTCGGAGGTAGTTGTCAGGGACGTCACTGTGGAGTCTGAGGAAGACCTGGGGGATGAAGAGGGGACAGATCCTACTTGGGTGGATGAGGCAACTGGAGGCAGTGGTTCAGACTGTGAGACGACATCAGCACCACATGCTGTTGAGAGAGCCAGAGGGCTGCGACGAGGGAGAAGCCAGGGCCGAGTCACTACTTCCCCAAGTGCTCCTAGAGGTCACGCTCCAGCCCGTACTATGCGCCACTCCTTAGTTTGGGAGTACTTTAAGGATGATGAGACCGATCCTCGTTTGGCGGTGTGCAAGCTGTGCCACACGTCAATGAGCAGGGGTTCAAAACGCAACAACCTGACCACTAGTAGCCTGCGCAAACATTTGGAGAGAAAACACCCCACCAAATGGTTTGCACTTCTGTCAGCTGGTGACGTTGACACAGTTAGTCCAGCAACTGTGTCTCGTCCAAGCCAGGACGTTGCAGCCTCCATCCCTGAAAGGACCCCTCCAGCTCCATCTCCCTCCCTCTCCTCCACTCATGTGTCCCAGTGCGGCGTTCAACTGTCTCTACCGCAGACATTTGAATGCAAGCGCAAGTACGCAGCCACCCACCCCCATGCGCAAGCTCTAAATGTGCACATCGCCAAGCTGATTAGTTTGGAAATGTTGCCTTACAGGCTTGTGGAGACAGAATCCTTCCACAACCTTATGGAGGCAGCAGCCCCCCGTTACTGTGTCACCAGCCGACACTATTTTGCCCGATGTGCCGTCCCCGCCCTGCACCGGCATGTGTCTGAGAACATCGCCCACGCTCTAAAAAATGTGGTTTGTGGTAAAGTCCACATGACCACAGATACGTGGACGAGTACCGGTGGCCAGGGACATTACATCTCCCTCACGGCACATTGGGTCAATCTGGTGGAGGCTGGGTCAGAGACCGATCATGGGGCTGCACATGTGCTACCCACACCACGAATTGCGGGACATAGTTCCATCTGTGTGTCTCCGGCACATTATTCCTCCACCTCCACCTCCTCCTCCTCCAAAGTGGCAGTGATGCCCCAATCGTCAAGTCTGATTTCCTCGATGGCCAGCAGTTTCAGCACTGTGGTAGGGAAGCGGCAGCAGGCAGTCCTGCAACTGCTGAGCCTGGGGGATAAGAGGCACACGGCTGAAGAGCTCTTACAGGGCATCAGGGGGCAGACCAATGTGTGGCTGGCGCCGCTGAACCTTCAGCCAGGAATGGTGGTCTGCGATAATGGGCGTAACCTGGTGGCGGCTCTGCATCTTGGTGGGCTGACTCACGTGCCATGCATGGCCCACGTGCTCAACTTGGTGGTCCAGCGGTTCCTCAAGACCTACCCCCAGTTGAGTGAGTTGCTCACCAAGATGCGGCGCATATGCGCCCATTTTCGCAAGTCCACCACCGATGCCGCGACCCTCAGGACTGTACAAGGGCGGCTACAACTCCCTGTTCACCGGCTGCTGTGTGACGTTCCCATGCGTTGGAATTCGACGTTACACATGCTAGCCAGGGTGTACCAACAACGCAGGGCAGTTGTAGACTGCCAGCTGATCCCCCGAGGTGGTAGTCAGGCCAGTCAGCTTCCTCATGTCTATGCTGATGAGTGGACGTGGATGGCTGGTATCTGCCAGGTCTTAGGTCCCTTTGAGGAGGCAACAGAGATGGTCAGTGGTGATGCACACATCATCAGTGTCACCATCCCTCTGTTGTGCCTTATGCAGAACTCCTTGAGGAACCTAAGATCTGAGGATTCAGCAGTGTCACAGGAGGTGGGGGAAGACAGTGACATTGAGAGCACCCTGTTGTCAGTTTCACAGCGCGAAACTGAGGAGAAGGCTGAGTAGGAGGAAGAAACTCTTGGGCACCATGCATCAGGGGGTGATTCCATGCTACCTGTTGAGCGGGTATGGGCTGAGGAGGATGAATTGGGGTCGGAGGAAGGGGGGGGGAGGAGATGGAGAGTCCGCTAAGTGAGGAGGCTGAAGGCTTGCGTGTTGGCACAGTAGGGCACATGGCAGACTTTATGCTTGGCTGTCTTTGTCGTGATCCCCGGGTCAAGAGGATACTGTCCACCAATGACTATTGGGTGTACACCCTCCTTGACCCACTCTACAATGACAACTTTGTCCAACTTATACCCATGGAGGAAAGGAGCACCCGAGTCACTTTCTACCACAAGGCCCTGGTTCAGAAACTGCTACAGGCCTTTCCAGACCAGTCGAGCAACAGGGGGCGGACTGCAGTTGCTGAAGTTGGAGAGGAGAGGAGGGGGAAAGTCAATGTAGGCACCAAGGGCAGGGGTACACTATTCCATGCTTTTGCCAAGTTTCTTAAACCCCAGCAAGACAGTACGACACAGCCACAGGGCAGGCAGAGCAGGGCGGAACAGTACCGCAAGATGGTGAGGGAGTATGTCGCGGACCAGACCAACGTCCTGACCGATAACGCCACGCCATATAATTACTGGCTGGCCAAGCTGGACAGGTGGCCAGAACTTGCGCAGTACGCTCTTGAGGTGCTTGCCTGCCCTGCTGCAAGTGTACTGTCTGAAAGGGTTTTTAGTGCTGCCGGGGGTATCATTACGGACAAACGGACGCGCCTGTCAACCGACAACGCCGACATCCTCACGTTCATCAAGATGAACAGGTCATGGATATGCCCCCCAGTTCTTATCCCCACCTCAGGCTACCTCCTAAATTGCTTGCTTTCCTCCTCCTCCTCCTCCTCCTCTTCATCTGAGTTGCATATGCAACAATTTTTCAGGAAAGTCATCCGGCTTCCTACTAACAATTTTTCAGGAAAGTCATCCGTCTTTCTACTAACAATTTTTCAGGAAAGTCATCCGGCTTTCTAAAAACAATTTTTCAGGAGTCATGCGGCTTTGTAACCAAATTTTTTATGAAAGGCCATGGGGTTCTATACACACAGTGCTGACGGACGCCCATCAGCCTTTCTAAACACAATGCCCACTGCCTCTCCCAAGCGGTTGTGGTGCTGATGTTGCCTCACACTTAAAATTGATCTGTTCCGCTCTCTTCCTCGGGCTGTCTGCGGAGAAGGCGGAACGCTCCGAACCGGTATCATGGCGGCTCTCCGGCCCTCATTAAGCTCCAGGATCATCAAGAAGCGGACAAAGAAGTTCATCCGCCCACCAATCAGACCGTTATGTAAAGATTAAGCGTAACTGGCATAAACCCAGAGGTATTGACAACAGAGCCCGCAGGAGGTTCAAGGGGCAGATCCTGATGCCCAACATTGGGTACGGTAGCAACAAGAAGACCAAACACATGCTGCCCACAGGGTACCGCAAATTCCAGGTCCACAAAGTCAAGGAGCTCGAGGTTCTGTTGATGAGCAACAAGTCCTTCTGTGCAGAAATCGCCCACAATGTCTCCTCAAAGAACTGAAAGACCATTGTGGAGAGAGCGGCACAGCTCGCCATCAAAGTGACGAACCCCAATGCCAGACTGCGCAGCGAAGAGAACGAATAAATATCTCTGTGGTTATTTGTGTTAAATAAAAGTTAAATAAACACAAAAAAAAAAAAGTTGATCTGTTCCTGTGCCTGATCCACCCAAGTTGAATCTGTCCCATCATGAGAAAGTCCCCCCAAGGAGTCCCCACTGTAACTTGCTTCACTTTCAACTACCTCACCCCCCGACACCTGTGTCTCGCCATTGTCCACCACCTCCTCAGACAACACTGGTATCCCCATGTCAGCACACTGAGGACTGCAAAAGGTCTTGCGAATTGGGGCAGAAGATGTTCTGGGTAGCACATCAGAGAAGGG